>CM041782.1:172559572-172643943 GCA_023374045.1 Limonium bicolor | reverse complement strand
TGCTACAGATTTTTGCACAACACTATTCCATCCTCCAACTAACACTTCAAGGTGATTAATTAACCAAATCAATCCCTAACAACTCCTAGTTAACCCTTAGAATCTCCAAACTATAACATCACCTAACCACTTGATTTCTACAGAAATTTCACCATAACTCCGTTACTTTCCTAGCATGTCCAAATGCATCATTCCATTCACCTAAATCAATTCAAACTAGCCATATCCCTAGTGGATTCTACCAGCATAAATTTTCATCCAATTCACATCAATTCACAATATAATGTAATAACCTTAAATTGCATGGCTCCAAGACCCTTAAATCAAACATAATTTAACAACCAAACTCTCACTAGTTCAATGCCATTAATTGTATTTTCTCAATTCATTTTCAATCCCAATTATACCATCTAGATATAATTCTCAAAAGACATTAATATAGTTCTAAGGTATAACATTTACCTTAATTCTCCATTTCTTTTCTTTCTCAAGTCTTTCCTCTTTTCTCTTGATTTTCGGTTATAGGGCAATGTCATTGCCACAACTCTAGACCAATGCCCAAGAGAATACAATAAGCACTAATTAAACTCTTAAACCCCTTGGAATAACTCTAGAATTCAATGGAAGTGCTTAAAGCACAAAAATGGGGAATTACCTTTGGAAGTTCTAGATTAGACTTTCAATCATGAATCAAAGGAGGGCTCCCACTAAGCTTTTGGAGCTTGAACCAAGGCTCATACAAAAGGAAAACAAGGCATTGGGAAGTCAAAATCGGCCAAGCCAAGGAATGGAGAGAAGATGAGTTTTCTTGAATTTTCTTACCTTAAGGAGGAAGTCTAGTCCCAGAAAATGTTATTTTCTCTTCAAATGGAGCTATACCCATGGAAGTGGACTTCAAGATTTTGAGATTTTGAAAGGACCAAAAGATTGCCCTTGACCACTAAGAAGATGGTGTGTTTAGTTTTTGATTTGGAGCCTTGTAGTGGCTTGGGCAAGAAAGGAAGTGTGGGAAGCCATGGAAGGGGCTTCAAAATTGCCCAAAGAAGAGAGGGGAGGAGGAAACTGGCTGGGGGAAGAAGAGAGGTAGGAGAGAGAGGAGGGAAATGGAAGAGAGAGAGGGGGAAAAGTAGTTTTTGTACTTTTTCCTTTTTGCTTTATTTTTTGTATTCTTCTAACTTAAGGAGTATATTAATTGAGAGAGGGGAGTGCTGACTCACCCATAAAACCGGCCCCTTATAATAATTGGGCAGGGGCGTTTTTGTCTTTTTGCAAGAAACACTCATAAATTTCCCGGTTTGGCAATATTCATCTACCGGCCCGTTTTCTAGATTTTTCTCGTTTCTTTAATTTTAAGGGTTCTTAAACCTTCATTAATGTTTAACTATAGTTATATGATCAACTATAATTTTTACGAGTCCAATAAACCACTTAAAGTCACGTTTTCGGGTTTTCTCGAAAAACGTGCTTTAGGACTTTGTTTGCGTTTTTAACCCAGTATATGGATCCGTTTTCTTCGAGAATTGTTCCCACATGTTATTTAGGCATAATTAAATCTTAGGAATCCATCTAGAACCCTAATATAGGTCATATACCTCCTATGGTTGCGTAACGCACATTTTTATGTTTTGTGCCTTTTACGCGTTATCTCTTTTCTTTCTTCACCAAAATTTTGTAGGCATCATTAGGCCTCTAAATATCATATTAGAGTAATTTAATCACCATATTTAAGTCCGGGGTATTACACAGATTCAAGAGAAAGTCACCTCACGGCTGTAAAAAGAATCCTATGTTACCTCAAAGGGACCATGAACCTTGGTCTCTTTTATCCTAAGTTCACCAATTATAATATTATAGGATTTTCATATGCAGATTATGGAGGATCTATCACCAATAGAAAAAGCACATCAGGGACAGCATTCTTTGTTGGATCACGTTTGATCGCATGGGGATCAAAGAAACAATAAAGCGTAGCAATCTCAACTGCTGAATTTGAATACATAGCTGTAGCAAGCTGTTGTGCTCAACTCTTGTGGCTCAGGCAACAAATTGGTGATTATGGAGTCAAAATAGGTACATTGTCAATTATGTGTGATAATACAAGTGCCATCTCTATTTCCAAAAATCCTGTGTATCATTCTCGTACCAAGCATATTGACATTAGACATCATTTTCTTAGAGATTGTTATGAAAAGGAATTAGTTGGTTTAAAGTACATTTCTACCGAAGACCAACTAGCTGATATTTTTACTAAGCCTCTAAGTAGAGAAAAATTCAACAAGATTGTTCATGATCTTGGAATGATATTCATTAATCACGATTAGGCTGTCTTTTGATTCCCACGATCGGTCACCGACACGTGAGCAACACCTTTAACCTAGTCATTCAGTAGTCAACGTACAGTTAAATGCATGGAAAACATGTCAAACAACTACTTGAAACATATATGTCAGCATTTCCACAAAAGTAAGGATAGATTAGAGAGAGTGTAACAGATAGAAACAGAAAAACTCAACGGATCGATGACAAACCGTCACGACCGCTGCCCATTATGAATAGTACGTTGGGACATGTCAGCGAGAGGACGAGGAGCGGTCACTGACCGTTACTCGATTCTATAAAAGGACGATGAGAGTCTTTCTTTCATCACGCTATTTGCCCTCACTTTCTAAACTCTCCAAGCTTTCAAGCAACTTCTCTTCTTCCTTACAAACACTCTAGAGAGCTTTGTGTGAAAAATCCCTTGCCTTACACCACTCTAAGAACTCTCGATCAAAAAGTCACTAAATTCCAGCGAATCCTTCGATCAAAAAAATGGTCCAGCTGCTCAGCAACGGGGCCACAATGAAGAACTTCAACACGGTAGAATGTCCATCCCCGACAGGGTCCTCTTCAGTCTACTCACCCACACACACCCCGAGGAATCAACGCACTCACATCGTCAATGCAAGAGATATGTGTGGAGGGTGATTTTTCGGTGTGAGGGGGGTCTATCTAAATATGGTTTGACTGAAAAGCCTAGATCCTAGATATTGCCATTCTATGAAGGGTGAGAACCCGTTATTTATGGCAGCCCTCAAATACCTACTAGATCGTCCGTCTTTCCCAGAAAGCATAAAGGGAGAGTGCAAGTGTGCACTACACCCGCTCTCAATGGTCTCCACGCGGACTTATGCCCTAAGGGCAGAAATTGACTAGAGTAGCCACCTAGTTTGACCTAAGATACTAGGAAGGAAGGGAGGGAGGGTTCTAAGAACCGTTGGTTGACTTTGAAATTGTTGCCTACGGATAGGACTTATCTGGTCATTTGCAGACATTCTATTGTGGGTTCACACTGGGTTACACCCCTTAGAAGTGGCAACGACCATGACTTTCGGATTGGTGCCTGAGGAAATCTCGGTCTCCAATTGTCGGGATTGCCTTCTTTCAAAACCCTTTTTAGAGAGATTCATTTAAAAGCCAAGGATAGGATCAGGACGAGATGTGAGAAAACGAGTGGATGAGGTGAGCTTTTCTGCCGAGCCAGCACCATGAAGGGGAATTGACGGATTCGAATGAGTATGGAATGAAAGACTAGGAGTCTGATTTTGAGAGTTGAAGAAGTCGAGGGTTTGTGGGAGTTAGAGGGGATTTGAATGTTTGACAGACATGGATACCGCCTTAGAGTGGGAAAAGGGGGTTTTGATTGGAATGGAGTCGCACCCTATGTGGGTTCCTACGTACTCAACACCCTGTTGAGATCAGACCTTACATGGTTTAAGGCTTGAAGGATGGTTGAGTTTTTGAGGTGAGATGGCTGAGTGCAAAAGGGTATTTTGATTGATGTGGGGTCGCACCCTGTATGGGTTGCCTACGTACTCAACTCCCTATTGAGATCAGACCTTACGTAGTTCAGTTTTTTGGGTTTTGGAAGTTTTGAAGGGTTTGAAGTTTTAGGTGTGAGAGATTAGTCTGTGAGACGCTCGGGTCAATGAGACGGTTGGAATGTTCATGTAGTGGGAGTAATAGGATGTCAAGGCCTATGAGACGCTCGGGTATGTGAGACGCTTGAATTTTAAAATGGTGGAGAAATTGAGATGTTCGAGTCTGTGAGGCGCTCGGGCCTGTGAGACTATAGAAGTTTGAAAGAAGTCGGGATTTGAGAGATGATTTGAGTTTGGAATAATTTGGAGTTTAGATAATGATTTGAGTGTGTGAGGCAATTGATGTTTGGGTGGAGATCCCGGGTGTTTCAGGTTCGAGATTCCAATAGAGTTGAGGTTTTGGGATGTTCCAGGATTTGAAATGAGATGATGATGGGTTGAGTTGTTTAGAGGAATAATCGTCAAAATTGTCTCTCTTAAAGTTTTTAAAACCGAAAAATTGTTTTTTGTTGTAAAAGGGCGGATAATCCCGAGGGATTACCCTATGTACCCCCTCGAACACGACACTTAATTAATGGTAAGTGCCGAGGCTCGAAAGATGGGGCAATGAATTTATGTCGAAAAATAGGATTTAGAGAGAAACACCATGAATGAGATGTTCTCGGTCAAACCCTAATAACGTCTCTAACTCCCGGGTTTAAAACATTAAAAGCCGAAAATACAAAATCGAGTAGAAGGGAGTTAGACGATTCTAAAATCCGGCTGCAACTAAAGGTCATTACTTCCCTAGCACCCCGCCTTGTAAAAATCTAGGCTGCAATTAGGGGAGGTTTGTCACCCTAATGCCCCCTAAAGAGATCCAGACTGCGACAAGGGAGATCACGACCCCAGTGCCCCGCCTCGGATTTTTATTTTGGAAAGGAAGACAAGTGAGGATTCTCAATGAGGAAACACTGATTTTGAGAAATTCTTAGGAGAAAACTTTCTGTATATGTGAGAAGAACTTTCTGCATTTGAGAAGAGTTTTCTGTGATGTGAGAAGAGTTTTTCCTTTAAAATTCCACAAAATGGCTTCTTTGAAATCTGAAAATCTTGATGAAACTTGGATAAAATGATGGTTTGATATTCTTTTTGGATTTTTGAGTTTGAAAGGAATTTACAAGTTGAGTGCGGATTGGATGAAATGGACTTGAATTTGAATTGAATGGAACTGGACTGAATTGAATTGGGCTGAATGAATTGAGTTTGAATTTGACTGAGTTAGAATTGAATTAGGTTTGAATTGAATTTGGGCCGGTATTGGAAGACAGGCCGGGTCAAAGTTCGGGTTAGTCCAAGCTGGATTGGGGTTCGAGTTTGAATTGGATTGGGGTTCGAGTTTGAATTGGATTGAGGTTCAAGCTTGCACTAGATTGAAGTTCGGGTTTGAATTGGATTGAGGTTCGAGTTTGAATTGGATTGAGGTTCAAGCTTGAACTAGATTGAAGTTCGGGTTGGGTCAAGGTCAAAATTTGGTCAAGGTCAAAATTTGGCCAAGGTCAACGTTTTTGGTCAAGGTCAACATTTGTTGGTCAATGTCAACATTTTTTGGTCAAGGTCAACATTTTTTGGTCAAGGTCAACATTTTTTGGTCAAGGTTAACGTTTTCTGGTCAAAGTCAAAGCTCAGGTTGGTCAAAGGTCAAAGTTTTGGGTCAAGGCTTAGGACTTGGATTATTTTCTGTGGACTTGGATTATTTGAAGTTGGATAACATTTCATGAGTGAGTTTTTTTTTTATGAGGATTTGGTTTGGGTTGGACTTGATGTGTTGGGTTAAAGGGTTGATTTGTGGACTTGGGTCTATTTTGGACTCTGGGCCATGGGTTTTGAGTTTTGGGCCATGGGTAATGGGCCAGTTTTGGATTGGGCCGGCTTTGGATTGGGCCGGTTTTGGTGATGGGCCGATGTGGGTAATGGGCTGAGTTTGGGCTCGGGTCTGGCCTGTATTGGGCTTTTGGGCCTTAGAAAAGTGGGTCAGGTTTGGGCCTTGGTTGGGCTTTTGGGTTGAATTAGGTCAAATTGGGCCTTGGTCAAGGTTTGGGCTGGATTGGGCCTCAAACTGGGCCTTGATTTGGGTTTCAAAAATTAGGTTGTTTTGGAATTTAATTTGGAATGATTTTTTGGGCCTCAAATTGAATAGATTTTTTGGGCCAAAGTGGGCTTTTCCTTTTGGACCAGATTGTTGGGCCATGAATGGGCTTCAAAGTGGGCCCAAAATAGGCTTGGCATGTGGACCAAAAATGGGTTTGAAAATTGGGCTGATCTTGGGCCTCGATTTATGAATTTGCTTTTTGACATTTTTTTGAAGATTTGATTGTTTTGGATTTTTGAATTGATTTTAGAATTGAATAATTGATTGTGGATTTTATTCTGACATTATGGATGATTTGGAAAATTTTAAGGAAAATAGGTATTCCTCACATGCACCGTGTCTAGGACCCGTATTCATGGAGGATACCCCAAACCTAAAGCTTTTCTACAAAGGGGTGACCTATAGGCTAACTAGGGTTTCCTATGTCTCGGGACTCTATATTGGGCTGGGCCCAACAATTACCAATGAAAAGATTTACAAGAGTCGTAAAGGAAATTACACGAAATTAACCACATACATTGTTTGGCACAAAAGGATGAGACTGCGCCTCATACGAAGTGATGATAAACAGACAAAATTGATGATTAAAGTGAAACTATGTCAGGTTATTCTTATCCTCTTTCTAACTAGGTTGTAAAGGATTGGACGACATTAAGCTACTACCACCGGAACCAAGAGTTTGAACATTAGCATATGTGTCAGCTTTTGACTCTCAAATCAACTAATCCAATCACTAAATATTACTCTCGTTTTTTATTCAAACCAGGAGAGAAGGTTCACTTAAAGCACTTCAAAATCTAAGTTGAAAGAGGATCAATTTTATTCATTCTTTATTTCCAGTTCGGTCTAAACAAGCAAACATGTCATACTGGTCTCTAAATGTAAACTTGATGAGATAGGATCAGTACTAAAACTTGGGTTATTTCTACTTAAGCAGGAGGCAAGCAAAACATTTGTCTGATTATACCAAAATCACCGGGTTGTTCAAACCAGTTTAACTTCAAGACTTGGGATGGAAAATCATAAATCAGGACCTAATCAAGCGAACACTTCTCCTTAAATAAAGGCAGGGTGTAATCTTACCAGCAATATAATTTCTATACCAGAAGTTGAACAAGAAAAATTAAACAGAAAACCAGCCTTATGTCTGAGTAGAAGTCAAACCAAATTCCTCTTTCAGCAATCCATGCGGGCCACGCTCAATCCAGGTCTCGGTATGGTGCTTTGAGCAAAAAAGTCAGAGAATGAAGATCTCGCAAATATGCTCCTCTTTGGGCAGACCCTCTAAATGCAAAGTTCAGTCCATATTCAGATGTATCAAGTACCTCGGTCAAGTCATAATGTAAGAATATTAGTGGGCTGTTAGAACAACCAAATTAGATGAGTAATAGCATACCAATCCCTAAATTAAAGACTGAACAAAAATCCACAAGGGAGTCCTCAGAGTCTTCAGCGTCAAATGATCTCAGTCCACAACAAATACCAATCGTACCTAATTCGTCATGAACTGAATCAATGAATACGAGATCGATGAAGTAAATCAAGAAATCAGGTCACACAACAGAAAATAAGAACGTGAAAATAGGCCTTAGTAAATCAGACACCAATTCTACCCATCGAAAGGAAAGATCTAGTAAACATAAATAACACAGGCGCCGTCTGGGTATTAGATCGAACTCAAAACCGAGAGTGAAAAGCACGGTCAGGTTGGAACTGAACAAGGTCAACGAATACCAACACCCAAATGTAATATAGGAAGATTAACGCACTGAACTTAAACATGTCGGTCCAATCATGTAACTCAAGGGGTGAAACCACGAGAAGGCAGATTCATGGGGGTCTGGGTAAGAGTCCCGCCATCGGATTATCAAGCACCGAGACAAAACAATTAGATAATCCAAAACAGAACAGACACCAGCAAGTCTTCTACGACAACCAAGGTTTTGTCTAACAAGGCAGTTTCAGTCAAAATAACCCAAAGAAGAAGGCGAGGTAAACACTACCGAGAGTGAAGAACATGATCCTGTATGTGCATTCATCGCGTGCTCATTTGTCTTGCAGAATTACCGACGAAGAGGGTGAAGAGAGGCGGTGGCTGTGTGCTTGGCTCGCCAGTTTGATTGCGAATTACTGGACGTGAAGAAAGGGCAGAGCAGTTTTTTCTTGTTCGCCAGTCGAGCGACACTGAAGGAAGAAGAAAGACGGCTAGTGTTGCTTCCATTTTTGTTTGTCGGTTGAGTTCCCTTCGTCTCGACTCTGATTGAGCAAATACGGTGTGCGGGAGATGTAGGGATCGAGGGTGATCGGTGTAGTGGACAGAAAAACAATTAGAGGAAGAGGTTAAGTTTTCTGGGAGGAAGAATCGTAGATGCCGGTGGAGACGGGAGGTAGCGAGGAAACAGATGGAATGTGCTTGTTCCTTGTTCTGGGTCACGAGATTTGAGGGAGATGGAGGATCTTGCGGGTTCGGGTTTTTTAGATGAGAAGAAGCAGTGAGTCGGAGGTGGATGATGAGAAGAAGAAAAAAGAATCGAAGGAGAAGCCGAGGGAAGGAGATGGAGGCATCGGCTGGGTTCTTCCAGGTGAAGGAAAAACGGGAGTCGGAGGTGGGTGAGAATGGAAGAATTCGAAGGGAATGGAGGTGGGCTGAGAAGAAGAGAAGATGATCGGGAGGGAGAAGAGGGATCGGTTTATTAATGGAGTTGGGTAACTTTCGAGTTTCTTCAGTTTTGAGTACCGAGGAATTCATCGAGAGAAGGTTGGGGGACAATCGGCTCTTTCCAACAAAAAACCCATACCGTCGTGTTGTAACTGGCTCTTTCAAGAAGATGCCCATGCTGTAGGGTTTTTGACTGATTATGGGCTTTATTTGGATCTGTAAATGAGACGGTTGGACCAGATTTCAGGGACATGGGCCGTGTTTGACTGGTGATCAAAACGGGCCTAAGGCCGCGTTTGGCACGCCTGACAGGAGTGAACAAAAATAAAACTCCTCCCCTTGCTAATTCCAAGATTCGAACCCAGGTCTGGTGGTTCACTCATGTACACTCTAGCCAGTTGTACTGTAACAAAGTTCGGTATACTAATGCGATAAATAAAACTAGAGTTCTATTGCATGCAGAATAAAACTATCCCCGGTTATTAGCAATTTTGAATCTGTGATCTATAGGTACCCAAGTGAGCCTCCTAACCGGTTATGCTGACTCAAAACTCAACCTACAAATGTGAGAAAAAAATACTACAGTTTGAATTTAAACTGAATAAATCTACAAAAACGCTACCATTTTGAATATAAACATGCAATAAGAAGAAACGGTTTATCTAACAAAATGAAGTACTTCCTTCCTAAAAGTCATGAGATTATGGGGTGTAAGCAATAAAGTACAAAAGATAATAAAATATGCAATGACTGAAATAACGTATAAGTACATAAAATAATGAAATGGTACTAGTATGATGAAAGTAAAATACAAGTGAATGTGACAAAATGGGAAACGAATTAAATATGTACGAATAGCAGAAAATAAGACTGAATGAACAGGAAATGGAATAAAATAATATATGAGTAAGCTTAATCAAATAAGCAACAAAATGAGGTACGCAAATAAAAATAATAATAGTAAAGGGCACATAAAATGATATAAATACCAATGAAAATGTTGATGATTACAATATATATATAGAGTAAATGCTAGAAGAAAATTAAAAGTAGCAATAAATAGGATAAAGAAGTAACAAAATAAAAGAAAACTGATAGGTGAGCAAAATAGGCAATGAGACAAAAGGGATGGGTTTAAAATCATATTGTCATTTGAAAATTTGTTTTCGGAAAATCGTGTTTTTATGAAATGCTTTGTTAAAGATTATAAAACGACGATTTCATTTCGGCACGCATGCTAATATGTTTTGAAAAAGAAAGGCGACAACCCCTCTTATTTTGTTTCTTATTTCGGAATTTGCTTTATGGGGTGAGAATTTTTGGTGTCTACAGATGGCTCCCCTTGATTCAATTCTGCAAACCATTGCAGAATTGGATCAAGGTTGACGGAGCGCCAAAAATTCTCACTAAGGGTTTGAGGTGTATTGGGATGCGACCGTGAGTGTATGAAGGCGATTGAAAGTACGAGGACTTATGACGAGCCTCAGTTAGACCTCTTGACATCTAACCCTAGGACTTATGACGAGCCTAGGATACTAACAATCCGATTTGGTTTAGGGAGCACGAGGGCTTAGGAGTGCCTCAACTGGACCTCTTGATATCCAGTCCTTGGGCTTATGACGAGCCTAGAATGCGATTGAGAGTACGAGGACTTAGGAGTGCCTCAACTAGACCTCTTGATATCTAGCTATAGGACTTATGCCGAGCCTATAATACTAACAACCCGATTTGATTTAAGGTGCACGAGGGCTTAGGAGTGCCTCAACTGGACCTCTTGATATCCAGTCCTAGGGCTTATGACGGGCCTAGAATGCGATTGAGAGTACGAGGACTTAGGAGTGCCTCAACTAGACCTCTTGATATCTAGCTATAGGACTTATGCCGAGCCTATAATACTAACAACCCGATTTGATTTAAGGTGCACGAGGGCTTAGGAGTGCCTCAACTGGACCTCTTGATATCCAGTCCTAGGGCTTATGATGGGCCTAGAATGCGATTGAAAGTACGAGGACTTAGGAGTGCCTCAACTAGACCTCTTGATATCTAGCTATAGGACTTATGCCGAGCCTATAATACCAACAACCCGATTTGATTTAAGGTGCATGAGGGCTTAGGAGTGCCTCAACTGGACCTCTTGATATCCAGTCCTAGGGCTTATGACGGGTCTAGAATGCGATTGAAAGTATGAGGACTTAGGAGTGCCTCAACTAGACCTCTTGATATCTAGCTATAGGACTTATGCCGAGCCTATAATACCAACAACCCGATTCGATTTAAGGTGCACGAGGGCTTAGAAGTGCCTCAACTGGATCTCTTGATATCTAGTCCTAGGGCTTATGACGGGCCTAGAATGTGATTTGAAAGTACGAGGACTTAGAAGTGCCTCAACTAGACCTCTTGACATCTAGCTATAGGACTTATGATGAGCCTATAATACTTTGATGGAGTTGTACGAAACTCGCTGTGGTGAAAGCTTGATCTGAATTTGTTTGTGGTGGTAGATTGATTTGAGGATGGCTTTGAATGTGGATTGATCCAGGATTGGATGCTTTTTGGTTGTTTTGTGAGGGATGTGATAGTCGAATGTTTTTCGTTG
Organism: Limonium bicolor; assembly: GCA_023374045.1. Classification (NCBI taxonomy): domain Eukaryota; kingdom Viridiplantae; phylum Streptophyta; class Magnoliopsida; order Caryophyllales; family Plumbaginaceae; genus Limonium; species Limonium bicolor. Next base: position 172,632,697 of record CM041782.1, on the reverse strand, counting down.
ATGTGGCCCTTGACTTTGTCAGTGTGAGACTTGTGCTTTGGTTTTTCTTTGACAGTCGCGCCCGATGTGCACTATGGTTTCGGGATTGGATAGAACTCTTGGCTCTAGAGTTTCGAGATGGCTCCAGTATGGCTCCTGAGTTTTTTTTGTGTTTTGGTTTTGGTGATTTTGTAATCGGTCTTTGAATGGATGTTTTTTTTGAATGAGTGACTTTGAGAACTCGACGGTTCCGATATGATTGGGTGACTTCAATATGATTCGAGGACTCCGGTATGATCGGATGGCTCCGGTGCGGTCAAATGGCTCCGGTTTGATTTGTGATTCCCTTGCGAGCAACGACTCTGAGATGGTTGGTGGGTTTTGATTTAGGTTGAGATTTTCGGGATGGTTGGTGGGTTTCAATTTGGATTGAGATTTTGAGTCGAGTGGCGGGTCGATGTGATTTGTGTACTTTGATGTGGTTTACAAATTTTTTTTTGTTGTGGATGAATGGTTTTGGTATGGATTTTGAATCGAGTGGTGGATCGATGTGATTTACTGTGGTTGACAATTTTTTTTGTGGATGAATGGCTTTAGTACGGTCAGTTTCGGCTTCAGATTCCTCGAGATGGCTTCGGGATAGTTTAGGATGGCTTCGGGGAGGCTACAAGAGGGCTCCATTTGATGATAGTGGTGAACAAAAGGGGGTTTTTCCTTTGAGGTGGTCGCACCCTGGGCGGGCTGCCTACGTACTCAATTCCGTATTGAGATCAGACCTGACGTAGTTCGAAATTTTGTAGGCAAGACCCTGGTGATGAAATAGATCTGACGTGGATATGAGATGGCTCCCGTATTGTTCTCGGACTATTAGGATGCCCCCTGTGTAGTTCCAAGGATGGTTTTAATGTTAGATGATGGCTCCCGCATGGCTCCAGTTTGGTTCTGGATATGGTGTTGATGAGGCTCGAGTATGACGCTGGATGGCTCCGGAATTGTCTTCGTACGGCCTCGAATGGCTTTAGTTTGGTTCGACGTTGCTCGAGGATAGCCCAGGATGGCTCCGAGATAGTTCGATGTAGCTTGATGATGGTCTGGGATGGTTCCAGTTGACATCTTTTGATCTAAAGTTATGCTTCAACAACTGCAACTGAAGTCGATTTTCAGCGAGACTAGGTAGAGTTCTTACTAGTCAGGTGTTGATGATGGAGTGGTTATGATGCATGCAAATACTAAATGCTAGAAGAGATGCAAAATGCATAGGCAGTTTTTGAAGAGAAGGTACGATTCTATCTCTATTACTAAGAGGTTTACGAATGTAAGACATCTTTGGTTCGACCTTGAGTGATTACTGAACTAGAATGCGTGAATCACTTTCCTCTCATGGAGGGATGTGGGTCAATTTCTCGTGAGTATGATCGTGTGCAAATGTCATGATGATACTCTTGATGCTCGGAGCAGTATTTTCCTTAGAATTTCATTTCGAGGTTATGGACTTTCCGTTCCTCACAAATCCCTCACCTGCAACAGGGTGGGCTGCTTATGACTTGGTGGTTGAATCGAAGAGTCACTTGCACTCTAAAGACCTTATGAGATGAGGTCACACTCATTCGCTCATGGTCCCTTTGGTATGATGGGACATGTTGATAGCAAGTACGAAGCTTATGGTTCATGCTTCAGATCCGGTACTTTCAGTTAACGCTCACCAACTAACGAGTCGGAGGTCTTTTATTGGGTTATAACGGGGCTGAGGGGTGCGATGTATGTCACATGGGACCGGAGGATTTGTTTGGGGAGTTGTGGAGCTTTTGCGCAATATAGGGTATGTTTCGCCTTTACCATGGGTGGAATGATTAAACAGGTTTTGATAACCTTTTTATTGATTTCTACGGGACATCATTGGTCCTTTGGATTCGGTTTTCTCCTTCATGTCTCTTCTGATGTATGGTTTGAATCTTCTTTTCATTTTTTTTTTTGAGAAATTGCATTTGGATCATCGGTTTTCTTGAACGTTCTTTGCTTTGTATTTTGGCTTTCAGCTTTGGAGTTGCATTGACTCGCTGATCTTCTTGAACACTTTTGGTGTTCTTTTTGGTGTTCGACTTTGAAATTGCATTGACTCATTGATTTCTTTGACCATTTATGTTGTTTTGGTGAAAGATTGCAGGGAGGGACCATGGCTCTGGCTCCTTCGAGATCCTCTATTGCAAGGGTGAGTAAGTATATGTATGTGAGTTGGTATGCTGTGGAGTTTCTAAAGAAAGAGTTTTATCGTGAAAGGCTCAGCGGGGCTCACTAAGGCATTATGTAGAGGGCAGTCAAAGCTTTTTGGTTTTGTGGAGATTTTTATTCCTAAGTGCCTTCTTATTAGTCAATGATTGTTTTCTTACTATTCTCGAATCATTGCATGAATCACAGTTCGTGTCTTGTTATCAACATTGATCTCGCTATGAATTGTGCCTCCCCATGTGCTGAAGGAATGCACAAGTCGCTCATGGTTTTACCTCTATGGACTCGCTCTATCTTCCCTCATCGCTCGGTGGATGGTCCAATACCCTCTTTTGGAATTCAAGAGAAAATACCGCTCTTCGCACACTACTCACTTTGGTTTGTGGTGCTGATTTTGATTGGACCCTTGTGTTCGTTGATGGGTCGAGAGTTTAGCGGTTTACGCGCTCTATTAAAAAAATCAATCAAGATTTTCGCCAAAGACGTCGTTTCGATACGGGAGTATGCAAATGCAACGATCTACCATGCAATGTGTTGTGATAATATGGAATTACTATGTATAGGATGCGTCAAATGCTGAAAATGATGAATGAAGATGGTTGACTTCAAGTTTTGACTGAATGTTTGTTTTTTGTGTGTTTTTTTTCTTTTTAGATGCAATGCGTGCGTGGTAATGCTACACCTAGTCTCGCTTGAGTCGGTTCTAGTTGATGGTCCATGAAGCTCATCCTTTCAATGTCGGCCTTGAAGAAGGTGTAGCTGTCGGGGTTGCTGTCGGGTTGGTGACTAGCTCCTAGATTTTAGGGCATTTTAGGGAGTGACAACTCCCGCATGGTAGCCCCACGATATGGAAACGACTGCACTCTTCTTCTTTTTTCTTTCTTCTCAATCATTCTGGTCACTGGTGCCCATGGTGATTCTGGATTTGGAAAAGGCTCGAACTCCCTGGTGTTCTCCACTATCCCCCTGAAGATTAGTTTGGAGGTTGAGATATTAGGATGAAGGCTGGTGTGTGGCAAGTGACGATGAAACACGTGAGTGCGTGATGCTCGTGAGTGTGGACGAGATTCACGTATGGCTGATGATTTGAACCGACTGTAAGTGCATGTGACCCTTTTGTCATGAATGCAATGCATGTTTTTTTGTTTTGTGCTCGATTGCATTTGTTGGCGCTGTTCATTTAGGGGATGCCTCATGTAGACCGTGAATTTTCACCCCATAAAGCAAAGTTGATGAATGATGTATAGATGTGAGGGGTCGCCCCTTATTCGTTCTTTTTACTATACGTGCATGCCAAAAGAAACCAAGTTTTAGAAAACAATTTTGAAAACGCGTGCTTTTAAAGAGGTGGGTTTTCTCAATATAAACTTTGACGCTCGGTCATTTGCAAATAAAATAGGGAGTAGGGAACCCTGTACACATTGATCTAAATAAATTCAAAGGGGATGTATAGACCTATACACCTAATCTATTCAGAAATGGACGAGAGTGAAAAGAAACATCAGGGAAAATCCTATACATCATCAATCCTAAAAAGTCATTAAAAAGGGGGCATTTTGAGCTAAATTTCTTCTGAACTCCTCTGGTCTGTCTTCGGGCTTCTGACTGACTGCTCACGCTTGGCCTCCTGGTCGGCTGCTCACTCACCTCCGGGTTCTTGAACGGCTGCTCGCCCTTCTTCAGGCTTTGACCGACTGCTCGCCCGTCTTTCGGGCTCTTGCGGTGAAGCAGTACTGTGATCAAACAAAGCGGGTTTAGTGTTCTTCTAATTTTCAACAGTTTGAACTCAAACAGGTGTTACTAATCTTCATATCGCTTGACTCGGGTTGGTACACCCCTGATTTTGCATTTGAACGGTTGGTGTTGGTCTTCATGTTGCTTGGCAGGCTCCACGAGTTGGTGCGCCTCTAGCTTTCGGCGCGGACCGCATAGTTGATCTTCATGCCACTTCACTTGCTCATGCGAGGGGAATGGGGGATATTTTTTAGAAAGGAAAAATGAATGACCGAGCACAAAATCTTATGTAAAAATCCACCACTTTTGTGAAAACACAAAATGACTAGAACGCTCCACAGTAATGACTGCTGCTTTTGAAGGTGAGCAGAACTTCAAAAATAGCGGGTCACAACATGGGGACTAAATCATTTATTTTGAAATGCATTTGTGGAAAACAACTTGAAAAGTGTTTTCAAAACATTTTTGAAAGAATGTTGATGAAGAATGTTGTTTGAAATTCATTTGTAGAAAGTAGGTTTTTCAAAATCAATTTTTTGAAAATTGTTTCGGAAATAGTATTTTAGTGAAATAAACTTTTTAAAGATGAATTGACAAATTTTGAAAACTCCATATATGAGTAAATATTTTGTGGAACTCTAAATTAAACAAGCTCGTAAAACAGCTTTTAGGGACATGCAAATGAGAATTCCGAACATTTTAAAATGGATTGGTCTGAAAAAGTGGTTCACACGCATGTATAACATAAAGTAAATCGTGGCTATATTTGATGTGGAGCTGTAAGTGTTAATGTTGGGATAATCACTTTCCAGGTCAATTATGACTCCGTCTCACCGGGGGAACCGTCGTCCCTTCACTGTCATCTCTCGAGGTTTTTCTCTGCTATGCCCCTTGTGAGGCACATTATCAAGAAAGTCAGAGTGCTTAAGTTCGAAAGGTTAGGACACCCGAGATGATAAGGAAACAAACGCCACGGCCAGTGATGATCCGACAACGCCCCACTTTTCGGGAAACTCGGGGAAGTACTGCATGGGAACGGGTCTCTCGTCATCTGCACGGTCAAGTGTGTCTAAAGTCCAAATTATTCACTGACTACGTTGTGCCATGTATGGGTATCCGGTAAATACGGGATCCTCTATGGACGTATAGCGTGACATTGGGCTTTAAAGACACCCGTGGTGCAAAGGAATCATGGAGAACTGAGCCTATGCAATCTTCAGGGTAAGGCAAAGGGTGGTCAGACAGACGGCATATAAGGGGGTGACTACCCATAAGCCCATCTTAGACACCGGATAAGGCAGCTGGACACTGAAGGCTCATGGCTCACTATATGCTGGCTTAGACTCGGGTAATGGAGGATATTTTGGATTATGAGCTTCAAGGCGTTGGTCTTGGACTGTATTACCTCGTGGGTTAACTCCTTATAAGAAGGACCCAACTCATGCGGAATCAACCGTGGACCGGTTGGGGATCCCGTGACTCGTGGACAAATCGGGTGACACAGAGGAATGCATGTCCTATGCTACCCGATGCAACAATGGGTTGACTCCTTCTAGGAAGGCCCCATTTAGAAAAACAATAAATAAGCAATAAATATTATGTCATGTATGAAGAGCAGTAAACATAAGATAATAAACACACAACAATAAACACATAAAAGTGAAGCATGCAAATAGTAAAGCACACATATGGCACTCAAGGCCAATCTCGAACTCTCATCCAATCTATCTTCTTATACACACTCTAAGTGTGGAGTAGAGTAGTCCTAGCGGCTTTAGAATGAATCTCTTGAAGGTTTTGAAAGAAGCGGGGAAATCTCGACAATTTTGAATGGAGTTCAGTCTTCCTTTACCAAATTTTATGAGAAAAACTTACTCAAGTTCTCCCCAACAGAGTCGTCATTCTGTGGAGGGTGATTTTTCGGTATGAGGGGGGTCTATCTAAATATGGTCTGACTGAAAAGCCTAGATCCTAGATATTGCCATTCTGTGGAGGGTGAGAACCTGTTATTTATGGCAGCCCACAAATACCTACTAGATCATCCGTCTTTCCCATAAAGCATAAAGGGAGAGTGCAACTGTGCACTACACCCACTCTCAATGGGCTCCATGCGGACTTATGCCCTAAGGGCGGAAATTGACTAGAGTCGCCACCTAGTTTGACCTAAGATACTAGGAAGGAGGGGAGGGAGGGTTCTAAGAACCGTTGGTTGACTCTGAAAGTGTTGCCTACGGATAGGACTTATCTGGTCATTTCCAGAGATTCTATTGTGGGTTCGCACTGGGTTACACCCCTTAGAAGTGGCAAGGACCACGACTTCGGATTGGTGCCTGAGGAAATCTCGGTCTCCAGTTGTCGGGATTGCCTTCTTTCAAAACCCTTTTTAGAGAGATTCATTTAAAAGCCAAGGATAGGATCAGGACGAGATGTGAGAAAACGAGTGGATGAGGTGAGCTTTTCTGCCGAGCCAGCACCATGAAGGGGAATTGACGGATTCGAATGAGTATGGAATGAAAGATTAGGAGTCTTATTTTGAGAGTTGAAGAAGTCGAGAGTTTGTGGGAGTTAGAGGGGATTTGAATGTTTGACATACATGGATACCGCCTTAGAGTGGGAAAATGGGGTTTTGATTGGAATGGAGTCGCACCCTATGTGGGTTGCCTACGTACTCAACACCCTGTTGAGATCAGACCTTACATGGTTCAAGGCTTGAAGGATGATTGAGTTTTTGAGGTGAGATGGCTGAGTGCAAAAGGGTATTTTGATTGATGTGGGGTCGCACCCTGTATGGGTTGCCTACGTACTCAACTCCCTATTGAGATCAGAACTTACGTAGTTCAGTTTTTTGGGTTTTGGAAGTTTTGAAGGGTTTGAAGTTTTGGGTGTGAGAGATTAGTCTATGAGACGCTCAGGTCAATGAGACGGTTGGGATGTTCATGTAGTGGGAGTAATGGGATGTCAAGGCCTGTGAGACGCTCGGGAGTCGGGTCTGTGAGACACTTGAATTTTAAAATGGTGGAGAAATTGAGATGTTCGAGTCTGTGAGGTGCTCGGGCCTGTGAGACTATAGAAGTTTGAAAGAAGTCGGGATTTGAGAGATGATTTGGGTTTGGAATAATTTGGAGTTTAGATAATGATTTGAGTGTGTGAGGCAATTGATGTTTGGGTGGAGATCCCGGGTGTTTCAGGTTCGAGATTCCAATAGAGTTGAGGTTTTGGGATGTTCCAGGATTTGAAATGAGATGATGATGGGTTGAGTTGTTTAGAGGAATAATCGTCAAAATTGTCTCTCTTAAAGTTTTTAAAACCGAAAAATTGTTTTTTGTTGTAAAAGGGCGGATAATCCCGAGGGATTACCCTATGTACCCCCTCGAACACGACACTTAATTAATGGTAAGTGTCGAGGCTCGAAAGATGGGGCAATGAATTTATGTCGAAAAATAGGATTTAGAGAGAAACACCATGAATGAGATGTTCTCGGTCAAACCCTAATAACGTCTCTAACTCCCGGGTTTAAAACATTAAAAGCTGAAAATACAGAAATCGAGTAGAAGGGAGTTAGACGATTCTAAAATCCCGGCTGCAACTAGAAAGGTCATTACTTCCCTAGCACCCCGCCTTGTAAAAATCTAGGCTGCAATTAGGGGAGGTTTGTCACCCTAATGCCCCGCCTAAAGAGATCCAGACTGCGACAAGGGAGATCACGACCCCAGTGCCCCGCCTCGGATTTTTATTTTGGAAAGGAAGACAAGTGAGGATTCTCGATGAGGAAACACTGATTTTGAGAAATTTCTTAGGAGAAAACTTTCTGTATATGTGAGAAGAACTTTCTGCATTTGAGAAGAGTTTTCTGTGATGTGAGAAGAGTTTTTCCTTTAAAATTCCACAAAATGGCTTCTTTGAAATCTGAAAATCTTGATGAAACTTGGATAAAATGATGGTTTGAAATTCTTTTTGAATATTGGAGTTTGAAAGGAATTTACAAGTTGAGTACGGATTGGATGAAATGGACTTGTATTTGAATTGAATGGAACTGGACTGAATTGAATTGGGCTGAATGAATTGAGTTTGAATTGGACTGAGTTAGAATTGAATTAGGTTTGAATTGAATTTGGGCCGGGATTGGAAGACAGGTCGGGTCAAAGTTCGGGTTAGTCCAAGCTGGATTAGGGTTCGAGTTTGAATTGGATTGGGGTTCGAGTTTGAATTGGATTGAGGTTCAAGCTTGCACTAGATTGAAGTTCGGGTTTGAATTGGATTAAGGTTCGAGTTTGAATTGGATTGAGGTTCAGTTGAATTGGGGTTCAAGTTTGAATTGGATTGGGGTTCGAGTTTGTATTGGATTGAGGTTCAAGCTTGAACTAGATTGAAGTTCGGGTTGGGTCAAAGTTGGGTCAAGGTCAAAATTTGGTCAAGGTCAAAATTTGACCAAGGTCAACGTTTTTGGTCAAGGTCAACATTTATTGGTCGATGTCAACATTTTTTGGTCAAGGTCAACATTTTTTGGTCAAGGTCCACATTTTTTGGTCAAGGTCAACGTTTTCTGGTCAAAGTCAAAGCTTATGTTGGTCAAAGGTCAAAGTTTTGGGTCAAGGCTTAGGACTTGGATTATTTTCTATGGACTTGGATTATTTGAAGTTGGATAACATTTCATGAGTGAGTTTTTTTTTATGAGGATTTGGTTTGGGTTGGACTTGATGTGTTGGGTTAAAGGGTTGATTTGTGGACTTGGGTCTATTTTGGACTCTGGGGCATGGGTTTTGAGTTTTGGGCCATGGGTAATGGGCCAGTTTTGGATTGGGCCGGGCTTGGATTGGGTCGGTTTGGGTGATGGGCCGATGTGGGTAATGCGCCGAGTTTGGGCTCGGGTCTGGGCCGTATTGGGCTTGTGGGCCTTAGAAAAGTGGGTCAGGTTTGGGCCTTCGTTGGGCTTTTGGATTGAATTAGGTCAAATTGGGCCTTGGTCAAGGTTTGGGCTGGATTGGGCCTCAAACTGGGTCTTGATTTGGGTTTCAAAAATTGGGTTGTTTTGGAATTTAATTTGGAATGATTTTTTGGGCCTCAAATTGAATAGATTTTTTGGGCCAAAGTGGGCTTTTCCTTTTGGACCAGATTGTTGGGCCATGAATGGGCTTCAAAGTGGGCCCAAAATAGGCTTGGCATGTGGACCAAAAATGGGTTTGAAAATTGGGCTGATCTTGGGCCTCGATTTATGAATTTGCTTTTTGACATTTTTTTGAAGATTTGATTGTTTTGGATTTTTGAATTGATTTTAGAATTGAATAATTGATTGTGGATTTTATTTTGACATTATGGATGATTTGGAAAATTTTAAGGAAAATAGGTATTTCTCACATGCACCGTGTCTAGGACCCGTATTCATGGAGGATACCCCAAACCTAAAGCTTTTCTACAAAGGGGTGACCTATAGGCTAACTAGGGTTTCCTATGTCTCGGGACTCTATATTGGGCTGGGCCCAACAATTACCAATGAAAAGATTTACAAGAGTCGTAAAGGCAATTACACGAAATTAACCACATACATTGTTTGGCACAAAAGGACGAAACTACGCCTCATACGAAGTGATGATAAACAAACAAAATTGATGATTAAAGTGAAACTATGTCAGGTTATTCTTTTCCTCTTTCTAACTAGGTTATAAAGGATTGGACGACATTAAGCTACTGCCACCGGAACCAAGAGTTTGAACATTAGCATATGTGCCAGCTTTTGACTCTCAAATCTAAGTTGAAAGAGGATCAATTTTATTCATTCTTTATTTCCAGTTCGGTCTAAACAAGCAAACATGTCATACTGGTCTCTAAACATAAACTTGATGAGATAGGATCAGTACTAAAACTTGGGTTATTTCTACTTAAGCAGGAGGCAAGCAAAACATTTGTCTGATTATACCAAAATCACCGGGTTGTTCAAACCAGTTTAACTTCAAGACTTGGGATGGAAAATCATAAATCAGGACCTAATCAAGCGAACACTTCTCCTTAAATAAAGGCAGGGTGTAATCTTACCAGCAATATAATTTCTATACCAGAAGTTGAACAAGAAAAATTAAACAGAAAACCAGCCTTATGTCTGAGTAGAAGTCAAACCAAATTCCTCTTTCAGCAATCCATGCGGGCCACGCTCAATCCAGGTCTCGGTATGGTGCTTTGAGCAAAAAAGTCAGAGAATGAAGATCTCGCAAATATGCTCCGCTTTGGGCAGACCCTCTAAATGCAAAGTTCAGTCCATATTCAGATGTATCAAGTACCTCGGTCAAGTCATAATGTAAGAATATTAGTGGGCTGTTAGAACAACCAAATTAGATGAGTAATAGCATACTAATCCCTAAATTAAAGACTGAACAAAAATCCACAAGGGAGTCCTCAGAGTCTTCAGCATCAAATGATCTCAGTCCACTGATAAGTGTCCAAATGAGCATGTTTTGTAGGTGTATTTCATATATTATATTAGCACTTTTCTTGCTCATTTCTCCACTTTGGTTAGTTTTCCTCTAGTTTATGTTTTATTGATTATCTCACAAATTTATTGGTTAAACATGAGGAAAACCAAGCTAGGAGCAAATTACACGAAGAGATGAACGCGTAGGCGAAAACGGGGATCAAATCGGAGCTCAAACGAAGATTTTAGAGGCAAAACAATTTTCGTCCGAACCACCGTCCGGACGTACTGGTTCGGACGCGCGCATCGACCTCGTCCGGACCACCTGGTCCGGACACTGCTATTTTGACAGCTAGAAAGGAGCCGTGTGAAGAGATAAAAGCCTTATCTCTTCACACGCAAATACCACCGCCTTACCACCCCATTTACCCTATATTTCTCTATAAATACACCTCCAAACCTCCATTAAATCATATCTCATTCCACCCCAAACTTATCCCATTTTCCTTCCATAAAAATACCATAAAACTCTCCAAAATCATACATCTCATCCACATATTATCCACATAAAATCCATACAACTCTTCATTCCATAAAAACATTCAATTTCCATACCGTTGTTCTGTCCAACCTCTGCCCAAATATTAGCAGTCAAGATAGTGGAGCTGAATTAATTATCTTTCCCAGATGATTTCTTTTACTTCTTATTCTGTCTTTTTAATGACGTTGGGCTAAAAGGATTTACTCCGGGCAAAGGTTAATTTATAGTCTGTTTAATTATGTAATCTATATTTCTACCGGTTAAAATAAATACAGTTTGTTACGATTAAAGTTTTTCTCTCACCTTTTTAATAAATCTCATGAATTTATTAAAATGCTTTTCTAAGTCTATTTTGATCAGATCGGTGATAAATAGACAGGTTAATTAAGCCGTAAATCTGGAGAAAGCTTATTATGATTTAATAAGTTAGTATTTTCAGATGCAAATATAATTCCTCGCACTTAACCGCCGTTTACATATGTTCTGCTCGAACCTGGATTAGACCGAGCATTTTCTGGTAAACGAGTTCTTATGAGTCTATGATTTAGTCCTCAAGATAATAACAGGAACTTTGCCAAACTATTATAATAAACCGGAAGAGATAGCATAATTAATCAGATTATACAAACCTGAACCCGGAGTCCCGTTTAATATATTCTTCCACTCAGTTAATTTAATCTGTTGTTTTTTTTCTCAAAAACAAGTCAATTAATTCCCCCTTTGTGACAAGCTTAGGTACTACTTTATTTCGCTATAAGTCCCACGGTTTGACCCCGGCCGCTTCTGTCTTACTATACTACTGCGACCGGGTTTTATTTGCAGCCCGACGGATATTTTGAGTATTAATTTCTTTCTCAATTGTATTAATTACACCAGTTCTAACCACTCACAATATATAGTCTGCAAAATGGTGCCGTTGCCGGGGACTTGATTTATTCTAGTCCCTAAGCCCCGGATAATTCACCTGTTATATTATAATAATCTGTTACTATTAATTGGACATCTGACTTTGGACATCTGACTACGGACATCTGACTTCTGACATCTAATTACTGACTTCTTAATATTATTGTCATTTAATTTCCATTATCCTTAACATTTAATTTCCATTGTCCTTAACATTTAAATTCCATTGTCCTTAACATTTAAATTCCATTGTCCTTAACATTTAAATTTCCAGTATACTAACTACTAACTTAAAATTTCTGTCATTTAATTTTCTGTCATTCTTTCTTCCATTGTACCTAACTACTAACTTATAAATTCTGTCAACTAATTCCTAACATTTTATTTATTCTAACACATCACGAGTTTCTTTTTTCTGTTTTGAGTGGTGAATGCCTTTTACCAGGTCACACAGCTACCCGGAAAATATTAATAATCACACGGTTGGTTACAATCCAGAAATCGAGAGAACCTTTCTACGCACTCTAAGGCAGAACCGAACTCAACAATACAATACCACCACAGTGATAGAATCTAACCCGGAAGCTGACATGGCATTTTCACCAGCGACAGTCCGAAATATCAACAGGCCGTCTAATCAAGGACAACAGCCTGCCATCATCCTTCCCCACCTTACCCCATCCGAATACGATGAGTGGCAAAAGCTAAAGCCATATCATCAAATCCGATGTGTAAAGGAGTTGGGCATGTTTGATGGCACCAATCCTGACGAAGCTCTGTTACATGTTACCAAATTCTTACAGCATGCCAATAGCCTAACCGCGACAGACGCAGTACTCCAGTACGCAAGACTGTCATTATTCCCTCACAGCCTGACGGGAAATGCGAGCAAATGGTATCTCAGCCTGACGCCAAGTACCATTGGTACTTGGGATGACATGGCCACCAAGTTCTACGACAAATTCCTACCCCCGAGCCGAACGTTGGAAATGATTGCTGAAATCTATAATTTCAAGCAACCTGGGTCAGAGAATATTTGTGAAACTTGGGACCGTTTCAAAGGACTACTACTTACTTGTCCTCACCATGGTCTGACGAAAGAGCAAGTATCACAATTGTTCTACAAAGGCTTGATCGGTCCGTGCAGAACAATGGTACTATCCTCGTTAGGGGCTGATATTCTGAAAAAGCCAGGAGAACAATTTCTGAATAGCATGGAGTCTCTTTGTGAAGAAATCAGAGACTGGGCCTCCGGTGGATCAAGGAGCGACACTCCAGGTTTATACCATGTTGGGGAAAGTGATAACAAGTTTGACATGCTGATGAAAAGCCATGAGCAACTCATGGAGAGCAATGCTCAGCAGGCAACAAAAGTAAGTACTCTGCAGAAAGTGGTTGAGCAGATGGCTATGAACTCCTACCCCCAGCAAGCTAAGTCGATGATTTCCCGATCATCTACAATCCCTCCAGGCTATGCTCCTCTGTCCCAATCATCTCCAGCTATCTCTTGTACACAATGTGGTGGGCCTCATGATTATGAACAATGCCCCCAACTACAAAAATTAAAAGCAGCAGAGGAAGCAAACTATCTCACCAACAATTCAGGGTACAGGCAACCTTGGCAACCAAATCTTCGCTACTCAAACACCGAAAATATCCAGAACCCACATACACTACAAACATCTCAAAATTACAGACCTCAGACCAATTTTCAAGGAGGCCAGAGGCAGTATCAGCAACAACCTTACGGCAATGATGCTTCTTCGAGTCAACCAACTCAACCTCCTTCGAATCCTGAATCTGAAATGTCCCAAATGCAAGAGATGTTTAAAGCGATGATGGGTAAGTCCAGAGATACGCAAGAAGAGGTCGCAGCCCTGCGTAAAGACCAAAAAGACTTGCAGTCCCAGATTCAACAACTCCTTACCCAACAAAGGCCACCTGGTAAATTTCCTTCACAGACCAATCCTAATCCAAAAGAGTATGCAAGTGCAATTTACGTAGTGGACCAGCCCATCACATTAGCTCAAAGGGAGCAACAACCCGAGAGTGAAATGGTCCCTGAAGTGGAGCAGCAGGCTGAGGAAGAATACCTCGACATGACCCAACTGAAGCTCTATGCCAAATTAGTTGCGATAAACGAAATGATGGAAGGTCCACTAGACCTTACATCACAGCAACCAGAGAGCAAACTGGTTCATATAGTGGACGACTTACCTGAGGATTTAAGTTACTCTATATCACCACCCCCGTTTGAACCTGAGCAAACGGCATCAAACCGTCTGCTTGAGCTTGATGACAAGCCATCAAAGGACAACTCCTACCTCAACTTCATGGAGTCCCCTCCCTCTGAAGTCAATTACCGTTATTTTCCCTCCTTCTCTGTGCTATATCCAGAAAATGAGGATATTTACATCCTCAAAAATGAAGAGGAGGAAATTCTCGCTCCCGCCAAAACATCCAAACAAAACACCAATATCACCTTCAAGGAGCCATCTCCCTCTGAAGTTGAAATCAATCAGGGCTTCCTATGAGCCTCTTCAAAAGATGAGGATATATACGTCCTCAAATTTGAGGAGGAGGAGCCATCCAACTTTGATCCTCATACCAAGGGACATCCATTGAAAAATCTGGTCCTTTCTCCAAAGAAAATAATGCCCACCCAACCCACCCATTGAAGCCCACTTCCACCTTCATTTTCGTTCCAGGGGAGGAAATTTACATCCTCGACTCTGAGCACGCACCACCACAACCATCTTGCATCCATACGGCTAAACAACAGAGGGAGAATGTTTACATTCTCCAATTTGACGAAGCAATACAACCATCACCCGGTTTTCAATACAATATTAATGACGGCAAACAACTCCTTCAAACCAGGTTTTGTGGAGTTGTATTTTCCTACTGTAATTGTTGCCGTAATACTTTGTTTTGATCCAGGTGGTCGGCCCAACTTATTGCCAAATTCCTATTCCCGGTGCTACCATTGTCAACATTCATTTATGATCCGGGATAATAAAGAACATGCGTCTAGCTAGAGACGTTAAACCCGGGCAGCTTGGTGGGAGGCAACCCACTATCTATCTATTGACTTTCCTTTAAATTTAATATTGTTTCTTTTTGTACTATATTTCACTTTTATTTGTTATAAAATACAGGTTTTACTTGAGTACTTCTGGTGTGTAGAATATCTTTACAGGTACATTTCATGACATTCCACAGCTGCACTCAAGTGGGGGAGCTCTACACACTCTACGAAATTTGGGGAGTACACTCTTTCCCTTTTGCTGTGCCCTATTAATTTAATTCCATCTACACAATGAGGGCATTGTTTCAGCTTAAGTGTGGGGGAGAGCCTTTTCGGGGCATTTTTGTGCTTAAAATGTTTAAATCTCTCTGCTTGTCTTGCATGTGTTCAAAAATTAAAATTATGGACCTTGCTAATATAGGTTGTTCTCTATATGAATAAATACTATTATGAATTGTGGGATAAATGGTACAAATTTAAAAAATTTCATTTGATCACTTTTGAGGAGCATTTTTATGCGGTGTGACCAAATAATCAGCAAATGGTTGGATTTTTATTGCTCAGGGGTTCTTTCTGTCTTCTTCTTAGGGATTGCTAAGGGGTGCTTCTCTGTAAAAAATATACACAAAATAAAGAAGGGACTTGCGAGACACCATTGGAACCAACGAAGAGAGTTGAGTGTTCTTAAAAACAAAGGCGTGATGCCTACATTTTATCTTCTCATCCTTTATGCAAAAGTGAAACAAATGCATAAATCTATTTTTCCTTTTGTTTTCTCTTCAATGCCCATTCTTGAGAGAAGTTGGCCATGGTAAAAGTTCTCAGAGTCACTAAACAAAGAAGCATTGAAGTACCTTGGATCATACCCCGAAACTATATTTTATTTTTACCCTGAGCACACCTATGCCACCAGCAGTTGATTTTTCACACTCCTCAAAAAGTTTAAAGATCGTGAATTGTTAACCTCTTTATCCTACCATTCATAATAATATGTTAGTATTGAGCATTCCCTACTTACTTGGGTACATGGTTTTGCTGAGGACAAGCAAAAAGATAAGTGTGGGGGTGTGATAAGTGTCCAAATGAGCATGTTTGTAGGTGTATTTCATATATATATTAGCACTTTTCTTGCTCATTTCTCCACTTTGGTTAGTTTTCCTCTAGTTATGTTTATTGATTATCTCACAAATTTATTGGTTAAACATGAGGAAAACCAAGCTAGGAGCAAAGTACACGAAGAAATGAACGCGTAGGCGAAAAGGGGATCAAATCGGAGCTCAAACGAAGATTTTAGAGGCAAAACAATTTTCGTCCGAACCACCGTCCGGACGTACTGGTTTGGACGCGCGCATCGACCTCGTCCGGACCACCTGGTCCGGACACTGCTATTTTGACAGCTAGAAAGGAGCCGTGTGAAGAGATAAAAGCCTTATCTCTTCACACGCAAATACCACCGCCTTACCACCCCATTTACCCTATATTTCTCTAAATACACCTCCAAACCTCCATTAAATCATATCTCATTCCACCCAAACTTATCCCATTTTCCTTCCATAAAAATACCATAAAACTCTCCAAAATCATACATCTCATCCACATATTATCCACATAAAATCCATACAACTCTTCATTCCATAAAACATTCAATTTCCATACCGTTGTTCTGTCCAACCTTGCCCAAAATTAGCAGTCAAGATAGTGGAGCTGAATTAATTATCTTTCCCAGATGATTTCTTTACTTCTTATTCTGTCTTTTTAATGACGTTGGGCTAAAAGGATTTACTCCGGGCAAAGGTAATTTATAGTCTGTTTAATTATGTAATCTATTTCTACCGGTTAAAATAAATACAGTTTGTTACGATTAAAGTTTTTCTCTCACCTTTTTAATAAATCTCATGAATTTATTAAAATGCTTTTCTAAGTCTATTTTTGATCAGATAGGTGATAAATAGACAGGTTAATTAAGCCGTAAATCGGAGAAAGCTTATTATGATTTAATAAGTTAGTATTTTCATATGCAAATATAATTCCTCGCACTTAACCGCCGTTTACATATGTTCTACACGAACCTGGATTAGGCCGAGCATTTTCTGGTAAACGAGTTCTTATGAGTCTATGATTTAGTCCTCAAGATAATAACAGGAACTTTGCCAAAATTATAAAAACCGGTAGAGATAGCATAATTAATCAGATTATACAAACCTGAACCCGGAGTCCCGTTTAATATATTCTTCACTCAGTTAATTTAATTGTTTATTTTCTCAAAAACAAGTCAATTAATTCCCCCCTTTGTGACAGCTTAGGTACTACTTTATTTCGCTATAAGTCCCACGGTTGACCCCGGCCGTTCTGTCTTACTATATACTGCGACCGGGTTTTATTGCAGCCCGAGGATATTTTGAGTATTAATTCTTTTCTCAATTGTATTAATTACACCAGTTCTAACCACTCACAATATATAGTCTGCATCCACAACAAATACCAATCGTACCTAATTCGTCGTGAACTGAATCATGAATACGAGATCGATGAAGTAAATCAAGAAATCAGGTCACACAACAGAAAATAAGAACGTGAAAATAGGCCTTAGTAAATCAGACACCAATTCTACCCATCGAAAGGAAAGATCTAGTAAACATAAATAACATAGGCGTCGTCTGGGTATTAGACGAACTCAAAACCGAGAGTGAAAAACACGGTCAGGTTGGAATGAACAGGTCAATGAATACCAACACCCAAATGTAATATAGGAAGATTAACGCACTAAACTTAAACATGTCGGTCCAATCATGTAACTCAAGGGGTGAAACCACGAGAGGCAGATTCAGGGGGTTGGGTAAGAGTCCCGCCATCGGATTAAAGCACCGAGACAAAACAATTAGATAATCCAAAACAGAACAGACACCAGCAAGTCTTCTTCGACAACCAAGGTTTTGTCTAACAAGGCAGTTTCAGTCAAAATAACCCAAAGAAGAAGGCGAGGTAAACATTACCGAGAGTGAAGAACATGATCCTGCATGTGCATTCATCGCGTGCTCATTTGTCTTGCAGAATTACCGACGAAGAGGGTGAAGAGAGGCGATTGCTGTGTGCTTGGCTCGCCAGTTTGATTGTGAATGACTGGACGTAGAGCCGATCATGGTCAATATAGCCCAACCGTCCAGCCCGGCCCGCCCTGTATATTAACCCAACGGGTATGGGTAGAAAAAATGACTGGGCGGGTTTGGACAAAAAAATCAGTCCGAATTTTTTTTCGGGCCGGGTTATGGCTAAAAAATTTGCCCAGTTGATGGCCCGGCCCGGCCCGTTATCATAGTTACATTACATTATCAGTTTATTATAATGTTATACATGGACTTCTCATTTTATGTGCATAATGTTATAAAAAATACAAAATAAAAAAGCGTGCATACTTTCCACGCTCCAGCTAGCCCATGTAAGCAAGCCAACTAAACAAGTTACAAAGCATCAAAACCCAATCGAGTTGACCATCTCTCATTTTATCTACGTTGCCTAGAAGCTGGAGCATTCCACACCTGAAAAAGCTTCCAGCAAAATCCAAATTCTTGCCTCTCTAGGTTCTACTCTGTTCGCCAGAAAACTTATTCAATCACCCACCTTTCCGGTCTCGTTCCTCTACATTCATCAATATATTAAGTTTTTGTTACTCCTCCCAAGTTTTTTCAAATTTTGCTTAGTCTTTTTCCTTTTTTTGTATTTCTGTTAAGTTTTCATACACCTCTCGATTTCTACTCCTCATTTTCGCCAAGTGAATCTGAAGCGGTGATGGTTGGAACTTGAAGTATATTACTTGAACAAAGAACTAGTGTGAGTTTTTGAGAAACATTGGGTGCACATTAGGATTATACTATGTAAATGTCATCGATGGTTTATGGTAACTAGTTATGCTAGAGAAATAGATCATTCACTTCGCATTATATTGTAGCACTTTGGTAGTTCTAATCATGCTTGATTTTTAAGAAAACATTTCAGACAAAGAGAAAATTGAGTTAAAACTGGACCGGGCGGACCGGGCATTGGCACAGGTAGAAAAAAACCGGGCCTGGCCCGGCCCGGCCCGAATTATTCTAAAACGGGCTTGGACAAATTTTGTAGGCCCGACGGGTAGAAAAATCATGATCAGCCCGGCCCTAACCCGGCCCGCCCGCCCGAATGATCAGCTCTAACTGGACGTGAAGAAAGGGCATAACAGTTTTTCCTTGTTCACCAGTCGAGCGACACAGAAGAAAGAAGAAAGACGGCTAGTGCTGCTTCCATTTTTGTTTGTCGGTTGAGTTCCCTTTGTCTCGACTCTGATTGAGCAAATACGGTGTGCGGGAGATGCAGGGATCGAGGGTGATCGGTGTAGTGGACAGAAAAACAATTAGAGGAAGAGGTTAAGTTTTCTGGGAGGAAGAATCGTAGATGCCGGTGGAGATGGGAGGTAGCGAGGAAACAGATGGAATGTGCTTGTTCCTTGTTCTGGGTGACGAGATTTGAGGGAGATGGAGGAGCTTGCGGGTTCGGGTGTTCCAGATGAGAAGAAGCAGTAAGTCGAAGGAGGAGATGGAGAAAGAAAAAGAATCGAAGGAGATGGAGGTGCCGGCTGGGTTCTTCCAGGTGAAGGAAATACGGGAGTCGGAGGTGGGTGAGAATGGAAGAATTCGAAGGGAATGGAGGTGGGCTGAGAAGAAGAGAAGATGATCGGGAGGGAGAAGAGGGACCGGTTTATTAATGGAGTTGGGTAACTTTCGAGCTTCTTCAGTTTTGAGTACCGAGGAATTCATCGAGAGAAGGTTAGGGGACAATCGGCTCTTTCCAACAAAAAACCCATACCGTCGTGTTGTAACCGGCTCTTTCAAGAAGATGCCCATGCTGTAGGGTTTTTGACTGATTATGGGCTTTATTTGGATCTGTAAATGAGACGGTTGGACCAGATTTCAGGGACATGGGCCGTGTTTGACTGGTGATCAAAACGGGCCTAAGGCCGTGTTTGGCACGCCTGACAGGAGTGAACAAAAATAAAACTCCTCCCCTTGCTAATTCCAAGATTTGAACCCAGGTCTGGTGGTTCACTCATGTACACTCTAGTCAGTTGTACTGTAACAAAGTTCGGTATACTAATGCGATAAATAAAACTAGAGTTCTATTACATGCAGAATAAAACCATCCCCGGTTCTTAGCAAATTTTGAATCTGTGATCTATAGGTACCCAAGTGAGCCTCCTAACCGGCTATGCTGACTCAAAACTCAACCTACAAATGTGAGAAAAAAAATACTACAGTTCGAATTCAAACTGAATAAATCTACAAAAACGCTACCATTTTGAATATAAACATGCAATAAGAAGAAACGGTTTATCTAACAAAATGAAGTACTTCCTTCCTAAAATTCATGAGATTATGGGGTGTAAGCAATAAAATACAAAAGATAATAAAATATGCAATGACTGAAATAACGTATAAGTACATAAAATAATGAAATGGTACTATAGATATGAAAGTAAAATACAAGTGAATGTGACAAAATGGGAAACGAATTAAATATGTACGAATAGCGGAAAATAAGACTGAATGAACAGGAAATGGAATAAAATAATATATGAGTAAGCTTAATCAAATAAGCAACAAATGAGGTACGCAAATAAAAATAATAATAGTAAGGGCACATAAAATGATATAAATAACAATGAAAATGTTGATGATTAATATATATATAGTAAATGCTAGAAGAAAATTAAAAGTAGCAATAAATAGGATAAAGAAGTAACAAAATAAAAGAAAACTGATAGGTGAGCAAATAGGCAATGAGACAAAAGGGATGGGTTTAAAATCATATTGTCATTTGAAAATTCGTTTTCGGAAAATCGTGTTTTTATGAAATGCTTTGAAAAGATTATAAAACGACGGTTTCATTTCGGCACTCACGCTAATATGTTTGAAAGAAAGGCGACGACCCCTCTTATTTCGTTTCTTATTTCGGAATTCGCTTTATGGGGTGAGAATTTTTGGTGTCTACAATGTGAGATTGCTCTACACCCTCAATACGAAGGAGAAAATTGATCTCCCAGCAATGATCTTGCTCACCATAGAGGAGAGTCGATATGTAAACCAATGTCTGGGCATGAGGGAGTGGTGACCAAGGCGCTACAACATAACGGAGTGGACACCGACAGGTTCCACGAATGCACGCGCACCACTCAGGACAACAACTATTCAGAGATGTTATCTAAGATGGGGATCAAGACTAAGGGAGACAAGCTAGTGGTCGCTCAAAATCCCACCAAGAGTGAGGACTCTAGGTCAGAGCCTCGACCAAATGCAAGGGCATCGGCACTCAAGAAGAAGAGAAGTCTTTCACCGGTCCACGACAGTCGGGGACCAATCTGGATACTTCAGCTCGGGAAGTTCTAAAGAGTGTAAGAGTCACTCTCACTGCTGTGCAGGCTGTCTCCAGAGAAACAAAGTGTTCATCACATGTTCAAGGAGCTATAGACTTCATAGACTCCCACCTCTAGCTTGAGTGTTCTTTGTCTCTTAGAGACATAAGTGAAACCTGTGAGAGAATTATCTTTAAGTTAGATTCTTCTGTTTTCCATTAAGGTTTTGCTGCCATTGACTATCTGTTTCTAAGTCAATCTTTTGATATGAATGAAAATGCAACTGTTACTTTTTTTACTTGAATGATTAACTTTGTTTACGAATAATTTATTGCATTGTCTGCTTCTTCCTTGATTAAAAATTGCAAGTGATCAAAGATATTAGTCTCATCCATTCCACTAATCCAATCTCCAAACTTGACACCTAAAAAGCCTACAACATAGCCCACAAGACGTAGCACCTCATTTATTACCACTCACCGAGCAGTCATTGAGCATATCTTCAAGTGTCTACAAATACTTGCTCAGTTCACTTGCCACTCACAATCATCACTTCACATCCACAAATGGCACAAACCCAAAAAGCTCATATAGCTCAAATAAGAAAACAGTCCATTCCACCATTCGCAAATTCATGTTCACAAAACATCCAAAGAAATATGTCGCCCAAAGCTATGTCCAACCAAACTCCAACTCATATAGAGCTTGGTCTAGAACCTCAAGTGGTACTCCATCTCAATCTCAAACTCCTCACTGCATGGAGTTCACAGTAGATTCCGAAGAGTCAGACCTCTCCACCACAGCTGAATCACCTTTGTTCAAAGCTTTTTCGGAGGATGAACCTTATGGCCTAGATGTCACCGAATGGGATACCCAAACATGTCACTCTATCTAGCTTATCTCGATCATACTTGTAGTTTGTAATATATGGAATGTCATGGCCTTTTCAATAAATTATGTCGTGTAGTTGCTGCCTATTTTTTGCTGTATGGCAAAGGGGGAAATAAAGATATGTACATGTGACCTATGACTATTTTCCTTGTGTTATGTAACTATCTTAGCGAAGAACTCTCTATTATGGTTATAGTTTAAAAGCTGTCAACTTTTTTTTCATCTTTTGTCGTTCAGATTAATCTTTCAACCTTTAACAAACTCAGGGGGAATTATTCTTAAGGGGAATCTCTCGAATTTTTAAGCTGCCAAGTACATATGATTTTGTATAGGTTGCCATCATCAAAAAGGGGGAAATTGTTAAGTCAAGATTCTTTAGTTTTGATAATAACAAACCTTGTATTGTATATTTAACATGTTTGTTAAGCTTTAAAATTCAGATATTCAGGCAAAAGCAGTGGCTTCGCACGCAAGGTTGCAAGCGCACTCAATTCATGATATATGCCCAACCAGTAGGGCACCTGTCCAAGAGAGCTCACGATAAAACTTATAGCACATACAAGAAGACAGACATCACACAACCATATCTCTTATGCTTCAGGAGTTAATCAAAGACAAAGACTACAAGAAGATCGACATATCTATGCAGACTCACACATCCTTACAATCGACTAGCACACGACAAGAACATAACTCATTAATGTGCAAAAGAACAAGATAGTAAAGGGCTATTTATGAGAACGATTACATAGCCATAATAAGAATCTAAGGAGCATTAATGAAATACCCGTGAATTTTGGCATAGGATTAAATTAGCATATAGTCGGGAATGTTTATTAACAGATTATTAGGCCCAGAGAAGCAATATATATGCAATATATATATATATTATTCGTTCGTCTCAAACAACTTTATTGTGTTTAAAAATACAAACTTGATTTTACTTCTTTCTACAATATTTTCCTCTTCCTAACTTATTTATTCAGCTACTATGTATTTATTCTTTTATCTATTTATTTAGATAATTTCTTCTCCTTCTTTACTAACGATTAGTTAGTCTTTCTTCTATTTTTACTTTAACCAAATAATATTATTTATCTCTCTAATCTTGAATCTAGATCCTTCATGATTTTAAACGTTATTTGATTACTCAGTTTTCAGACTATATTATTGTGGTAATGTTTTACAAACTACTTCTCAATTCTCTCTCCTTTTTAATCAAATGTATATATTAATTTATTTCTACTTTATTATGTTATTTATTCCCTATTTAACTTCACGATTCTTTACCAAATCTTCTCATTTTCATTACGCCGTCTCTAACGCTCCTCCTCTTTCTTCAAGCTTCCAACCCTCTTAAATTCACGTTCTTGTTTTCCCCGTTTGTTAGGCCGCTTCTCTGGTGCGGTTCTGGTAGAAGGGTAAGGGGAATCCACTGGTAAGGTTGGATAGTAATTCTTTGGTATTGAGTAGTTCCTGATTGTGTTTCTGCTTACCATTCTAGACACCGAATTCCACTGACGAACGCTACTGCTGATCTGCTGAGTAATTCTGTGCGGTGAGCGTATCCAGGTAAATGTTGTGCTCAACATTCTCTACCCCTGTGTTTTGCCAATTAACAGTGGATTGGTTTGGATGGGTTTGATATTATGAAAGTTTGGAATTATTTTCCCCTGTGTATTCTGATGAGATTTTTACAAAAGGGTTTGAATGAATGTTTTGGGGAGACTTTCTCTGAATTGGTATTGGGATAGTTGGTGCCTTTATGGCGCTCCGTTGTAAATTGTTGGTGCCTTTATGGTGCTCGTTGTAATTATTGGTACTATGTACCCCAGGATATTCTTATTATTTTTGCCTGACAGACATTACTTTGCAGTTAAGCTCTATTGATCTACTCCTTTGGGTCATAGTTACCTTCTGGGGGGTGTGCACACTTAAGGAAGTAGAGTGAGGTGGGATTTAGTTATTGCGACCCGATTTGGGGGTCGTCCGTGGTAAGCCATTGATTGATTTGGAAAGTTCTCCCCCGAATGTTTTACTAATGGTGGTTTGGCGTTGGTGAAATTGGTCTGTGTGTGGTGTGAGTTAAGGTTTTGCAAATGTAAAATGAGTTTCAAAATGCATTTTACAAGTTGAGGCGAGTGTTACTCAGTTTTGCTGATTTACGCGATCCCTTCGTGTTTCCTATGTTGTTTTATGATCGCAGGTACTCACGGCTGAATGGGGTTGGGACACGCTATCAATAGTCTAGGATGACTGGATAATTACTTCGTCTAATTTCAAGTGAGTTATGTTTCGGAATTGTATGTTTTACAAGTTTTGGAAACGTTTTGGTATTTGGTTAGTAGTTTAAAGTGAGCACTCTTTGTTAGGGTGTGTGGTGGCGGTAACGCCTTTTTGGATTTTGCTGTTCGCTGTTATTTAGGTTGAAGTGTTTTGTTGGAGAATTACTTTCTGTATAAGAGATCTTTCGATGGTTTTCTTGTTGTTATTTGGGTACAAGTCATGGGAATGATTCCTTTTGGTTACTAAGTTGTTATGTTTATTTTGGTGATGATTTGGTACTGTTTCGCTTGTGAAGATGCATATCAGGACCTGTCCGAACGTCCGTCGGACATCCAGGTTCGGACAGGCCCCGAGAGTTTAAGGTGTTTTCCCTGTTGGTTTTGTTCGTCAAAAACTTTGTCCGAACATTGAAGTTCGGAGCATGCTGAGGACGAGGCCGACTTACAACTCGACCTATGTCCGAAACTTGTAAGCTCGGACCAATGTTCGGACACGCCACGTAAGAATTCTCGGACTTTGAAACTCGACTTGTGTCCGAACTTTGAAGTCCGGACACAAGTTTGGACGCCTTTGGTTTTCAGACTTTTAACTCTCGACTTTGTCCGAACTTCCCATGTGGACACAAGCTCGGACCAAGCTTGTTTGCACTTTTGACCCGTTTGGAGTCCGTTTTCGTAGCCGTTTTCACCGTTAGATTTATAATTCAATAATATGTTTTAAGGCAAAATCCAAGGGTGTACAAGGTGTATCAGAGCCGTGTTTGGTAAATAAGAAACATTTGGATTAAAAAGGAACTAAAATGTGGGGTAAGCCGTTCAGGGAATCGAAGTGCCTGTGATACTATGTATGTGGTGTTATACTGTAGGGATATTGAAGTTCATCTCTCGTTGGCTTACAAAGATTGTGATGATGTTAGCATAATGTGAGTGTTGCGTACTGGTATTGGAGCTATTAGATGTGTTAACTCCTAATATGGGGTAGAGACTTAATGTATGGGGATATGGGTGGATGTTGCTTACCTTGCTAGTATATGTAATCAGGAGTCGCATAGAGTCTAGGGAGTGCAGGACTGGCTGACAGACTGAGTTTTCCATACCACACCAGAAGTAGGAGTCGCCGAGCTCAGATGGCCGCCAACGACCCCATGAGGCAGTTGCAGGAGTTAGCTCTCAACCTGGACAGATAGTCCAGAGGCAGGCGCAGAGGGATAATGTGCCGGAGGACTACACTAAGAGAATTGCCATCTGAAGCCCACATTCTTCAAGGGAGAGGAGGATCCAGTGCTACTTGAGGACTGGATAAGAGAATTCGACAAGATTTTTGAGGCAGTCAATTGCCAGCTGACCGAAGGGTAAACGTAGAAGTTTACTATTTCAAGGGAGGCAGACATCTGGTGGTCGCCACAGAGATGTGGTTATGGCTGGGCCTGATTTCGGTTGGATGGCTGAAGGAGGCCATGAGGAGGCGCTTCTACCCGAGCTGTCAGGATGCAGGAAGGTACTTGGAGTTCTCAAAACTCAAAGCAGCTATCTTTGAGTGTCAAGGAGTACCATTCGAAGTTCCTGGAGCTGGCCAGGTTCGCGCCTACGAATGGTTCCCGACGAGGCGTCGAAGGTGCAGAGGTTTGTAGGCGGGCTAAACTGGAGTCTGCAAGAGGCCTCAGCGTGCTGACAATCCGACGCTCCAAGATGCGTCACGGGAGGTGCTAACTGTATGGGTGCAGAGAAGAGGAAGGAGGTCCTGGCTGGTAATAAGGGAAGATGGAGGGAGGATATGAGCCTCGAGGACGAGAGAAATCAGTCCCACAGGACATCGCAGGAGAAGAGGTGGAAGCCTTACTCGGACCGCAGAGACGGGAGGCCGAGACATGGGGGAGATCAAAGGGGTGATCAGAGACGAGGTGACCAGCCCCAGCACCAGTTCTCAGAGAGGAGAGACCAGACAGGAGAGGCACTTCTACTGCAAGAGGTGCAACAAGGATCACCCAGGGAAAGATTGTGAGGGGAACTTGGTCACCTGCTTTCGTTGTGGAAGGCGGGGACACCGATTGTTCGAGTGCTTTCAGAGTTCCCAGGGAGGCAGTCAGCAGAGAGGCTACAGTGGCGACCGCTCATTCAGGCAGTCCGATCAGCAGGGCAGAGGCCCGAATCAGAGTCAGCGTGGGGACGCTTCTCAGCGTAGTAATGGAGAGGGCGGCAATGGTGGCAATAGAGGCCAAAGGGAGTACCGAGGCAACCAGTAGTGGGCTCTAGGGAAGATAAATGTGATGAGTCGGGCGGAAGCCGAGGCCGAGGCAGACGTGTTGGTAGGTACCTTTACTGTTCTTGGTACTCCTGCACGCATTCTCTTTGATACGGGGGCTACTTATTCCTTTATATCTATAGCCTAGTTGGGAAATTGGGGATAGAGATTTGTGAGACTTCTCCTATAGCTGTATCTATACCATCGGGACGGGTGATTACTTGTAAGAATGTAATGAAAGACGTAGGTATAGACATCAAAGGGGAGCAATTTTAATAGATTTGATCCAATTCGCCTTGACCGACTTTGATATAATCCTGGGATGGATTGGCTGAGCAAATACAAGGGAAGGATAGACTGAGCGAGCAGAAAATTATTCTCAGAGGACCGTCGGGACGGAGAGTCTCGTCAGAAATGTGGAGGAGAAGCCCGGAGTGAAGCTCGTATCAGCAATGACAATTCTCTCCCAAGTAAAGAGAGGACAGCAAGCATACCTTTGCTATGTCCAAGACCTGAGCCAGGAGCCGACGAAAAGAAGGAGATCCGAGTAGTAAGCGAATTCCCAGACGAGATTCCGGGTATGCCGCCAGACCGAGAAGTGGAATTCAGCATCGACCTTGTGCCAGGCTCAGCGCCGATTTCGAAGGCTCCTTACCGGATGGCACCCTCAGAATTGAAGGAATTGAAGACCCAGTTGGAGGATCTTTTGGATAAGGGATACATTCGCCCTATGTATCGCCTTGGGGAGCCCCGGTCATGTTTGTGAAGAAGAAAGAGAAGTATAGGTTATACATAGACTACAGGGAGCTGAACCAGATCACGATAAAGAACAGATATCCCTTGCGAGAATAGACGATCTTTTTGACCAGCTGCAAGGGGCAGGGACCTTCTCAAAGATCGATTTGAGGTCAGGGTACCATCAGCTCAGAGTAGCAGAGAGAGATATCCCGAAGACAGCCTTCCGGACTAGGTATGGGCACTTTGAAATCTTGGTGATGCCCTTTGGACTTACCAACGCCCCAGCTGTCTTTATGGACCTCATGAACCGTATCTTCCACCCCTATTTGGATCGGTTCGTGGTGGTTTTCATAGATGACATCCTTATATATTCCAAGGACGAACGGGAGCATGAGGAGCATTTGAGACTAGTGTTGCAGACATTGAGGGAGCAGCAGCTGTACGTGAAGTTGTCCAAGTGTGACTTCTGGTTAGACCGAGTGGCATTTCTGGGCCACGTCATCACCAGAGAAGGCATCTCAGTAGATCCGTCGAAGATTCAGGCCGTAAAAGAATGGCCAAGGCCCAGTAACCTGACTGAAGTGCGAAGCTTTCTGGGCTTGGCAGGGTATTACAGACATTTCGTGAAGGACTTTTCGAAGATAGCGAGACCTCTCACCAACCTTATGAAGAAAGTGATTAAATTCCAGTGGGACGGCGACTGTGAGAAGGCGTTCCAGACATTGAAGGAGAGGTTGACCACAGCTCCAGTTCTGACCTTGCCTTCAGGGACAGATGGATTTGAAGTTTTCAGCGACGCTTCCAAATATGAGACCAGATATCCGACGCATGGGAATGTCATAGCCTTTTGGATTTTGCTGTTATTTAGTTGAAGTGTTTTGTTGGAGAATTACTTTCTGTATAAGAGATCTTTCGATGGTTTTCTTGTTGTTATTTGAGGTACTAAGTCATGGGAATGATTCCTCTTTGGTTACTAAGTTGTTATGTTTATTTTGGTGATGATTTGGTACTGTTTCGCTTGTGAAGATGCATATCAGGACCTGCCCGAACGTCCGTCCGGACATCCAGGTTCGGACAGGCCCTGAGAGTTTAAGGGGTTTTCCCTGTTTGGTGTGTCCGAACTTCTGTCCGAACATGAAGTTCGGACAGCATGCGAGCGAGCCGACTTACAAGTCTCAACCTATGTCCGAACTTGTAAGCTCGGACCAATGTTCGACACGCCGGTAAAGAATTCTCGGACTTTGAAACTCGACTTGTGTCCGAACTTTGAAGTCTGGACACAAGTTCGGACGCCTTTGGTTTTTCAGACTTTTCAACTCTTGACTTGTGTCCGAACTTCCCATGTCCGGACACAAGCTCGGACCAAGCTTGTTTTGCACTTTTAGACCCCGTTTGGAGTTCGTTTTCGAAGCCGTTTTCACCGTTAGATTTATAATTCAATAATCTATGTTTTAAGGCAAAATCCAGGGTGTTACATTAATGAGCCAGACAATATCAGATATGTTGAGTACACAAGTTGTGCTCGACCAATCGAGAGAGTTGTCGCCGACGTGTTCAATCACAAGGCGACATGTGTCTAACAACTCTAGATCAAGTTGAAACCTCTCTACAAATCTAGTATGGTTGTTATGTGAAAGGTCAAAGCTGTAATCGACTCCTTGAGTCTAGGAGTTTATAGGACGGTAGTTATATCTTAACTAACTGTATATATACTTGCATTCATGTCATATGTAAATAAGTCTGTACGAGAGAGAAAAAGAGAGAGATTATCCGAGTAAGTGTGAATCAAACTTAAGTGTGTGTAAAGGCTAGAGAGTTGGTGAGCTGGTTAGGACTGAAGTTGTGTGACAACACTTTGTATTTGGTAGACTGATCAGTCAGGGAGCGATTGGAGAACCGTAGGTCGACTGTCAGGAGAGGGTAGAGGACTTTGGAATAAAGTCCTAAACTGTCCTGGAGTCCATGTGTGGGGCGAGGGAGATTGAGTGAATTTCTGTGTGTAAATTCTCAATTAAAATGGAGTTTCCAGTTTAAGTTTATCTTGTGTCTTTCCTTAACTATCAAAATTTATTTGAGTCAACGATACGTCCACGATCGATCGGGGCGCATCAGGAGCGCTAGCTAGTTTCAAGTATGTTTACTCAACTTTCATCCATGGATTTAACAAGGGCGATGGAGTATAGTTAGGGTCTAGTAATGAGCTATTTAATAGGAAGAAGCTTAAAGCATGAAATTAAGCTTTAAGGAGATTGTTTTACCTTTGAATTTGAAGGAGATTACTAGCCCATTCTCGGCCTATTTTAGAAAAAAATGATGAGAGTTAAATCTCTTGTAAAGCTATAGATAAAGAGTTGATTAAGGTACATAGAAACCTCAAATTTTACTCACCCTTGAAGTATCATTTGTGAGATGAATTCTTGATGTTTTCGGCCAACTCAAAGAGAGCTAGGAAGAGCTCAAGCTTTAGCTTGGAAAAGGAAGAAAAATGGGTGTAAATACTCATGGGTTTCGGCTATATATGAAATACCCCTAACCTTAAAAACTCAATTAAATGATATACAAATGATTAAAGATGATTATTAAACATCTTAACACTATTGGGGAACAATCTAAAAGATCTCAACAAGGCAAAACACGCCTTAAGATCGGTAAGGCCAAAAATGTGCTTTAAGACACCATGAAGATTGTATGACCTCAAATAGGATCCAAAGTGAATTCCTAAACATTGTAATTAAGCAAGGAACACAAAAAAAACTATTCTCAAAGAAAACTAAGCTCAGAAACACACGGTGACACAAAAGTGCCCTGAAGTCACCTTAACGCACGTTTTTGTGTATGAGCTCTAAGATAATGACTTTTTGTCATTTTAAAGACATGAGTATATCATTTAAAACATTTATTGGACATGATAGACTATATTTAAAAGTCTAAATCCAAGTTTGAAAATAAAAATCCAAAACTGACAGTTTATTGTGAATAGTACCCAAATAGTGCCATTTCTAAGCACATTTGTCAAGTTTGACCTTTGGTCAACGAATTGACCAACCCATACAAGGGGTGTCGGCAGGCATGGAGGGAAGGGAGGACAGCACATAGCTCACTTATTCAGTTTGCTTTTCTAAAGTGATGACTAGCCATGTTACTATTCATTATTATAAGATTTTATGCCTTTAAACACCAAATCTCACTCTCTCTTGCCTCTTGCTCCATTCCAAACGTGGAGTCCGAGTTCTTGGACTCTCCCAAGCTGTGTTCTTCAGTTAGGAATACAATTCAATCCAATAAGCTCCTAAGGTAATGATTTAAGGTCATTTTTAGCCCTTTTTCTTCATTCTTTCACTACCAACACTTGGATTTCGTGGCTTATCTTTTCCTATGGCTTATTCCCAGTATTATAAGGTTATAACAAGAGCTAATCTCGAATGAACTCAGTTTGAGGGCCAAGGAACTCCAAATCTACATTTTAAGGTAAAAACATACCTTAAGGTTCTACACTTTGCATCCGGTTTTATTTTTCTGATTTTTGTGAGTTTATACACTCATAATCTTCATATTTACATGTTCAATCAGTTGTTTAACCATTTGGAGCAAGGGTGACCAAAATCCAAAGGAAATACTCTCTTTTTAGGCATTTTTCCAAGGTAAAACCTATTACCACAGCAGCTTGTTGTTGTCTAAGTGTTCCTTATGTTTATATAGTGAATTTAACACCTTGTGGTGTGTCTAAACCAGGCCGAATTCATAAGGAACCTTCCAAGCATTTTTAAGGTGATTTTTGCCTTAAATCTTACATTAATGTTCTTTATGGTTAAGCTCAAGCTTGGAGTATAAATATCTTGTTTTGGTGTATTAAACATGTCTAAATATTGTGGTGAATTTTACTCCAGGGTGCCGAGCTCATA
Source organism: Limonium bicolor (assembly GCA_023374045.1). NCBI lineage: Eukaryota > Viridiplantae > Streptophyta > Magnoliopsida > Caryophyllales > Plumbaginaceae > Limonium > Limonium bicolor. The sequence goes on along the minus strand of CM041782.1, from coordinate 172,601,443 downwards.
CAAGAGTTTATCAAGGTATAAACACCTTAAACTTATGATTTTATGTAATTCTTAGCATATATAAATATGTGCCGAGAGTGTTATGTAATTTATGGGTTATTTATAACCTAAGAATGGAAAAAATGACTAAGATAAATTAAGCTAGTCATTTAAGTGATTTAATTAACATAATGGTCAAATTATGACATTATGTGGAAAAATATATAAATCAAAGTGAGGCCGAGAATTAATTGTGTTATTTGAGACATTTATGTGTAATTTTATGTTATAAAGCAAGGTTGTAATAAGGCCATGTCATTAGGCCATTTTAATTTAAGTTTACAAGCTTATTTAGTTTAATTTATGCTTATATATTTAAGTTTGGGGCCAAATGGTAATTACTAGCTAAATAATAAGCCGTGGGCTTAATTTAGAGAAACTTAGGGTTTTTAAATGAATTTAATAAAAATTATAACATTTATAAAGTTTTGGGTCAAAATTGTAAAAATAGAAAACTATAGGTTAAGAATTGTAATTACCGAAAAGTTTGGGTCCCATTTGGGTATTAGAAGTCAAGTTGACTATATAGGAGACTTTGACTAAGTTTGGAGAATTTAAGGAATTAAAATACTACCTTATAATAAGATAGTTATTAAATTGTAAAAGATTGATGATATTTGGGGTGATATTGTAATTTCCGAAAACTAGGGGTACTAAATAGAGATTAGTACAAACCTTAGGTTATTAGGAATTTTTAGAAGTTGATTTGGTTAAATTTGGAGTTATATGAATTATCTAAGTATAATATAAGATATTTCATAACATTGTTACAAATGGGTAATTAATGTGGTGAAACCGAGATTAAGAGGAAATATAAGGTTAATAATAATATTTATAGCCTTTTGGTATAGTTTGGTAATTTTTGGAATTATATATAAGGTTTTATGGAAGATATATGTATAATATATAGTTTTGGTGATATTAGAAACTATATGATATTAAATGGGGTTGATTTGTAAATATTTGAGAATTATAGGTGCTGTTCGAAAATAATACTATTTTTGAATGAAATTTATAATATGGTTTTAATGTTATAAGAGCTATAACATTTATAATATAAGAGTTATTCATTAAAAAGAATGAATATGTATTATAATGACTTTCCATATAATAAATAGTCCTATAATGCATATATATAAATAAATATATCTTATTTTATGGAAAATATAATATAGTTCAATAACTATATATTACCATGATTTAAAAGAAAGGAGATAAAAGAAAAAGAATTATAAACATTAGACTTGGAATTCTAATGTTAGGTGTATACATGAAATAATAAGAATTTATATAGTTCATAGTATTTTATATACGAATTATACTCCATTAAACTTGGAAAAACAAACCTTAGTAAAATAAATACTAAGGTGAGATGTATAATACATGGTGAAGAATTATACATGCAATGTAGAAACAAACTATACAATATACAAGGTATATTAAGTTACATGCGATAACAAGTTCAACGTTAAGTATAATAATATACGCTAGGAAACTACACATGTAATATAACGTTTTTCCAAATCCTGAGTTAAACCGGAAACCCGAAAACATTGACAGTTATTATACGGGGGATTAACCGGGAGGTATTAGTGACGGTACGGGGTGCCGTATATATAGTTATGTGTTATACAGGATTCTAATCAGTAGCATTATGTATTACTTAGATTGTTAGAGACGTCACGTGGAGCATCGGACTTTTGCTGATTTCATACTCCACCGTACTATATTCTGGGTGAACGGTATGTTGTTACGTGTCTCTGATTGTCTCTGAGGTCTTCCTCAGTTCAGACTTTGTGTGATCTGTGATAAGATGTTGTCTGAATGTGTTAAAAGATATACGTGAACTGTATATTTATAGCTGCTTATTATTTACTGTTGTTGAGTTAACAGTATTGGTTCGTATATATGAACATATAAATATAAAACGAACTAGCGGCTATGGTGCTATCTTATAAGAATTATAAGGATCGTCAGTGAAACGTTGTAGCACTAGGATAGTAAGATATGTATATTATTCGAGACTTTTATACAAGCATTGGCCTTGTTAACGCCGCTCTTGTATCTGACATTGGATCCCGAGTTTACAGACTCCGGTTAGACTAACGACCTTAGTCTACTATGTTAGAAATTTGGTAATGCGATGCGATGGTATGATTGAACAAGAATTGGAAAGCCAAGAGGATGTGGCTCTTGGTGCGCGCTGTGATCACAATAACGATACTAGGATGTCCGCGTACGGGTCCGTAAGTATCAAGAAAATTTCCCGTGAGTTTGGATGGCTCGTTGGTCGGAGACTCTACCGCTGGAGTGGCTACTGCCTTGGGTGACCCGCCATAATATATGGGTACTAGAGGCACGTCGTTTTAATGAGATGTTGTCACTAGGTATAACTAAACAATTATTACTTTTACAGTGGCGAACATTATTGGTTACTACACCAAGGACAGGAGTTAATACTTGTTTATTATCCTCGTCGTTTCGCTTTGTTGTTCCCTGGTTATACTGTGTGGTATATATATTATGTGTATTGATGGTTATGTTTTTGTGTGGATACTACTGTTAATTGTTTTACAGTTTAAATATTAAAATGGTATCGCATGTAATGAACCCCATGCTCTCGACCAATTAATTGAGGGGTCCGAGGGGGCATGACGGGGCATGTGATAACATACTCAGCAGGGGCTGATTCCATACCACAAACCATATTTATTGCAGGTGATTAGCTGGAGGGTCGACGCGGGGCGCGACAGTTGTTGTTATTGTTGTTAGACTTGGTACGGTATGAGACTACAGTTGTTTATGGACTCGGGTTTGTAAACCGAGGTGTATGTTTTTGGATTAGTTGCTCACGAGTACGGTTTGTAATAATGGTTGATGTTGGATTTGTTTTAAAATTGTTTTAGCACTACTATCTATCTCTTGTGGTCACTGCGGGAATACGTTTCGTATGTTGATTATCAGGTAACAGTTATCACCCGTATGGGCGAGTGATAACAGTGGCACCATTAGAGCGACAGTCTTTTATTTTACCGCTGCGATTATATTGTTTTTAGGTACAGGTTTAGTAGGGGTGTTACAATATAAAAAATCGAAGGAAAGGTAGAAGTTTAAATCACATTTTTACCTTTTGATTAGCTTAGTTCTTCCCTTGCTCCAAGCTTGATAGTTTCTGATTTTTCCTCTCCAAAACAGCTTAATTTCGGTAATATTGAAGAGTGGTGATGAGCTTGTTATGTGCTCTTTGTTTGATTGAAGGAAAGAAGAAGAAAGTCTAACGTAGAAGAAGATATGATTTTAATGGGTGTTCTTGGAGTTCATGGTGTTCTTCCTTGCTCAAGAACAAAAAAAGGAGAAGACGAAGAGTGGAGCTCTCGGCTAGAATGGGAGGGAATGAGAGAGAATTGCAACTTTTTCTTCTTATGTCTTAATGAGTAAAGTATGGATTTTGACTAGTATATGTATGATTAGGCATGTTAAGGAGATATTTTGGCACAAACTTAGTAAGGTGGCATGGAATGGGATGAGTTTGTTGGGCCCCTTTTCCATCCAAGGGCAAAATTATCTTTTTTCTTCATTTATAACATTATGACTTATATGTTGTACACTTGGACATATATCATGTGTTAGTTTGTGACCAACATGATTTTTTTGTCCTAAAGTGTGTTAATTTATGTTATTGAGTGATTGATATACTTTACTATTTATTGTGACTAGTAAAAGTGTATTCTTTGATTCACTCTTGATATTAGTGTTCTCTTTGTACTTTGTACATTTTGGACTTGTTTGATGTGTTTGATATGTAACACATGTAGTTAGTTGTCCTAAGGTCTATACACTGAGTTTCAAGTGATTATTTTACCTACAAGTCATTAAGACTTCTTAAGGTACATTTCACCTTAGGTGTTTATGTTCTTTGTTCATGTAATGATGTGTAACATGATAAACCAACTTGTTAGTTGATTTTCCTCCTTATAAATGCTCCACTTATATCCATGTTAATATAAGGTTTAGTAGCCTTCATGGACTATGTATATTTACTTATATAAGTGTGCTAGGAGTTTTCATGGTTCATTAATTCATTAAGGCTCATTAGCCTTCTTAATACCATGATTTGTCTTTTAATTAGGTTTATAAACCTTAGGGGTATTTCACTTCTGCTACTGGATTTGGGATCTTTTGTTTGCTTTTCATATGGCAAAAACTGACTCAAAATGGGATAGTGTGAGAGAAAGTGAGAGTTAAGTGTGTGTGAGGATCGTCTGTAGCGCGGTGATGAATGAAGAAGGGGAGGGTTTATATAGAGGTGTTTCCGGAAAAGATTTGTTGGCTCTTTTGCAAAGAAGACGCACATGGGAGAGTAGTAACTAGAAAGTGTGTACCGATGTGCTTCTCCTATGCAAATGAGCCAACTACTCTTTTCCATTGTAAGAGAGGCGATCATGGGGTGGGCGCCTCTCTGGGAGACACACCCTCATGATCGCCTCTCTTACAAGCTAAAAAAACACCTTTCTGGGAATATCCCACACAGACGCCCTCCAATGGTCATTGACAGGGTAAAGACCCTTTGACTGGATTTTTGCGACTAGTTGCTAGATAATTTCATGAACTCGATTGGGTTTTGTAGCCAGCTTTTTAGTTTATGCAATCATTATGAAAAATATATAGCTAGTTTTTTAGAATACGTTATCGCTAATATGCAAACAATATTCTGGAGTTCGTAGGCCCAATTTGTTTTCAATTTTTGGGTTGCTTTAAGCATGTATCTCTATACGAGGACACAATCAGAGGTTTTTTACTGCTTAAAAAAATATTATTGAATATACCTTAAATATTATGTAGCCACTTCGTGTGAGTAGTCAAACAGTGGTGAGGGGCATTCTATAAACCATCTCATTTTCAATTTTTTTTAATCTTTCTTTCAGCCAGATTCTGTTTCTATGTTAAGGTAATATTTTTTATTCCAACTTGACTGAATTACATCAAAGTAGGATTATGAATTTACAAATGTTTGGAGTCAAACAAAACTGAATTGGGCTTAAAAACTGAAGAAAAAAAAGTTGGGTTTCAGAGCTGCCTGAAACAACGAGAAAATGATTATACAATGTTTGGTCTGTTTTTACACGTGTGTTCCCTACATTGGAGCGTACTTTTTTTGTCCGCATAGGACAGGGCTCAGAGCCACCATATTTACCTGTTTGTTTCGGACGGGTCCAAAACATATGTGATGCTAGAGCATTCATTATATTTCGTCTGCATAGGACACGACTTTAGAGCCGTCCGTTTTTTTTTTGTCCATTCCGGACGGGTCTAAAAGGACGTGAAGCAGTAGCATTTGCTTTTAGATGTTCGTTTCGGACCGCTAGAGGATCACTCGTGACCATTTTTTATTTTTAAGCCCAAATTCTGCTCCGTTTGATCTAAATCATTCCTAAAACTATTCATAATCATACTATAATGTAAAACAATCAAGTTAGACTACAATATTTTCCTTCCTATCATAAACAGTTATCTTAGACTTTTACTTTTTTTGTAATAACAATAATTATTAATTAAAAATATTTAAAAAATATTTTTTTACGGCTGAATACCCTAAAATTAACCGCATTTATGACTACAAATTCTAAAAAATTAACCGTATATTTTTCATAATGATTGTATCAACTAAAAATTTAACTACAAAAACCAACACTCTTTCATGAATAATAACCAACAACACTATTTGGTAACATAAGAAGTATTAATAGTAACCAATCCTTTTAACACTATTTGGTAACATAAGAAGTATTAGGGTAACAGTAACCAACAATTCTTTGACAAGAAAGTGAATGGCATTATAGAGAAGTTCAAAGTTGAAGCTCTTACGCTTATGTTTGGTCTTAAGTGAGCTCCACGCGTTTGTGGCACCTTCCAGCGTTTGGCACCGTTTTGCATCAATTTCAGCGTTAGTTCTACCATTTCTCTTCACTTTATTCAAACGCAACATCTAAACACTAATCTAACCACTGTAATCAATTTAAGTGTCGGTTCTACCATTTCTCCTTTGCTTTATTCTGGCAGCTGCATCTGACAGCTAACCACAAACAGACCCGACCTCCTCAGATCACCAACCTTGATCTGTTATCAAAATGTTCACATCCAATTCGAGTCAATAGTCATGCCAATCCAACGCTCTCTTGGTTCTTTTATTTGTTAGATAATTTTGAACAATCTAAGTATAGGTGGCAAAAAGGGTTCACAGATCATGTTAGACCAAACCTAAACCCAAACTATTTATTAAACGAGTTGACACGACCCAATCTATTATATTACTCAATTAGTTCAAAAAATATAAGTCATTTTATACATTTGCACATTCATTAAGAAAAGTAAAAAAATAACAATGTGCCCCTACTTTATCTTTCTATCTGAACAATAGTTACTTTTGCATCAAATATAGGGTCATCTATGGAAAAAAAAAATACATCAACAAGCTAATTCGAATTATATTATAGAACAAAATTTGAATACTAAAACGACCTATATTTCTAAACAAATAGAGTATGTACTAATGTGAACCTAAATCCACATATGTTAAATGGGTTTAAATGTACATGACACATTTATTTAATCATATCAAATTTTAAAACTCAAACCCACAAACTTGTTGATTAGTTGCGTTAGTGATATCACCCCTGATTCCAAGTTCATAGTTCTGACAATCTCATGTTATCTAGACTCTTTTCATTTTTAAATAGCACTCCCTCCTATTTTAAATGTAAGTCATTTTAAGATGAATCTGAACTGAAAAATTATCCAGATTCATCTCCAAACGGCTTACATTAAAAATAGGAGGTAGTATTGAATAGTCCATTCTCTCGTAGTGATAGTATATTGTCAAATTTTACTTCTATCCTAGTTGCAAGGCTTTTATAACTCCAAGGATTGGGTTATGTGGGAAAGTCACGCTATTCCTCCTGCGGTGGCTCGTGCCTGCGAGATATATTGCTACTCACTCTTAAGGTTTTATAAGTAAGGTTATTACAAGTACTTGGCCACTCATTTGGGACATATCACCAATGTGTAAAATATCACAACAGAACCAAATCATTTCCTCTGTCTAGCAATGCACAAATTAGTACGTTGATAGGGCAGCAGCAGGAAGGGGGAGGAGACTATGAAACGACAATATGGCAGGTAAACAGAAATTTCACCCTAAATTCAACTTGATTTCTGGATCTGGAGCAATAATGACTGAAATAACCAAATCAGGGTATCATTTTTTCAGTCCTGAGAAGAAAAGCTCGGAGCCATCTGTCCGGTGTATTTGTCCGAGTGATCAGATTTCCAAATTCCACGTACTCTCGGCAACCAGTTTAGGCCTTTTGTCTTCTTCACCCAGATTGACGCTTGCTGTAAGCTGATAGAAAAGTGAAGAGGAAAATAAGATGACAACGAAGCTTGTGTCACGAATGATAAATTATAAAACAACGATCTAAAATATCCGGATACAAAGTCAAAGAACGAGGTAGTTCCAAATTCATCCAAAATGAGTACAACCTACAGCTACAGGCTTTAAAGAAGCAAAGCAAGTATATAACTTGAGGCTTATAAAGATTGACAAACCAAGGAGAAAGTTCCCAAGTCGCATATGAGCTAAAACTCTTTCTTCTAAACATTATACTTCTTCAGGATGTATACTCCAGGATTTCTTCAAGGGAACCGCCAGCAATTGAAGGCGCCAATTCAAACTCAGATAAACGTTATTTTACAGCTGTGTTGCCAGGTAAAGAGCTACATACAGTGGAGCATTCCTTAAGCTTGCCAATACAGCTGGTAGTGCATATCCCAAATTATCAGAAAGTCATGGTTTTTAATCATCTACCTGTAGGTCTACATTAAGTAATATTTCATGAAGGGTATCTTGTTCAATACAAATCACTTCACCAGAGATTTTTTGTCATTCTAATTAATGATCTCACTAGAAATTAACCCAACCAAAACCAAATTAGTGATCCAGCCATCCGAACCCCCTTGACTTCAGTAGGCAATTCTCATGTCAGCTTGTTAGTCAAATAACGAAGCTACTACAATATGAATAAATCAAGATAACCAAAAAAAAGGTCTCAGCTTCTGATGCTGAAAGAGATAAAAAAAAATGCAGACAGCACCATCTTTCTCATCCAACTGAAGTGATACATAGTTAGGTTCTCACCTTAAAACATCCATGGGTCTTGGAATTCCTTGCCCATTCAACGCCTAGCAGCTGACTTGAGGTCTGATAAGATGCCCTAAGCACATCATTGCCGTAAACCTTCCTGGATACAGAAAAATCCCAAGCATTCTTCCCCAAATCGTAGCTGGGCTCAAATGAAGTAACTCCGCCATGCAAATAGGTATACTTAAACTTGCCATTCTTTGATCCCAGTGAGTGACTAACAGAGACCTTATTCAAGGGATCGAAGACAAAAGTGCTCTCTACCATCGTCCGGTTATCATTCCTACTGTGAATGTAAGTCAAATTCAACGGTTTGTCTAAAACCCTAACAGAGTTCATGAATTGGAACCTAAAATCCTGCAAATTACGCCAAAAAAAAAAACACTCATTAAGCAGAAAAAGAAAAGATATAGTTATTTCATTAAGTTTCCTTCACAACAGAAAAAATAATCCGCTTAAACCGGAACGAATTCTCCCTCGTCTGTCCATCTACACAGCTTCGAAATACTCAACCAATGGATATGAACGTAAACTAAACTAAGGCAAAAAGAGCAGCCAGTTCGGCACTGATGATGGGAAGCCAATTTTAAGTTCATTTCACGCTTAATAGATGAAAATTCAGAATAAACAAGAACATGATAGTTTTCTCTTTTCCAATTCCACCTAACAGTAACAAAACTTCAAACTGAATTACTTAATTCACGGACCGTACCAAGAAATGGAGATAACAGATTAAGGTACAAACCTGTTTGGGGACATTATAATCGACCATAAAGGAGCCAGGCTTCTCGACAGAAATGGCAAGGCCCTTAAGAGAGGGCCCGTTGACGAAGGTCGCATCTGTGATGGAAGCTCGGAATCTCAAGTCACCGGCGGGGACGGTGACGGTGGAAAGGGCGGTGGCGGCAGCGGCCGCCTTATCTGTCTCGTACTCATACTTTCCTTTGACGGCAGCCTTCATTCTGGATCCCTCGTGCGTTTTTACGGCTCTCTCCTTCTGACAGGTAAGAGGGTAAACTAATGACGGAGGTTATATTGTGATTGTGGTGGACTGGTGTTGTGGACGTCTGAACTAGAGAGGTAAACTCCCAGTCTTTAGGGGCCGTTTAGGAATTTAACTGGACGGTTTTGGCCCGTTGTTGGTCGAAGCGGTCATCCACGGCGACTACCCAGTAGAGGCAGCAGGTAGGCGAGGCTTCCAATTGCCTTTAGCTCGTGACCAAATCCTGTTTCTGAGCTTTCGTCACTCAACACCTACTCGGCCAAAGCGACTGACGAATATTTTGAAACTTTGATGTTGAAACAATACAGAAGTTACACTATATAGTTAATATTTTAATATCATAATAAACCTTCACTTATTAAGTAGTAGTCACAACTATCAAATAAGGTTCTAGTTTATTTTGTACTATTAGACATTATCCAGGTTTATATTATTTTTTTTTGACATCAATGCAACTTCATATGTATATATATAGCTAAAAGTTGCTATTACAAGTTCGTGACTTCTCACCTTGCATGGCAGAAGCCAACATTAGTTTAGCAGAAGGTTTAACAGGTAACCATACACCCCAATCCAAGGAGGGGGCAAAATACAAACTAGCTAACACAGCAGGGAAATTAGACTTCTCCATATTACATAAGGCAATACTAACTGAGTTAAACTGATTGAAAGCATAAAATAAGGATCCATGATCCCTTATAGTTAAGCGGTTTCGCATTTTATAATTTTCCAAAATCTTCCCCGAAGCTGGATTGTTGGCTCTAATTGCAACTCTCTCGATGTTCATTTCTGATGCAACCCGAAGAACATGGATGATGTTGAGTATCTCCAAAGAGATGTCATCCAATTTGCTCCTGAGTTTCCTGTTACAAGCCATCAAGACATTACCATCATGAGAAATAATTACTATGTCGTACCGTATCACACTAAGGGAATGTCTTTCTTCAATTCAAAACGGCAACGGATTCAATCCTGGACTCAATAGGAGTCCCTGAACGTTCTGGCCAAAATATGATTGGTGGATGATATTTGTATTTACATTGCGTGTCTTGGAAAAGTTTTCGTTATTTGTTTTTAGTTTTTAAATAAGTAAATTATGGTAGTTAGTCCTTAATTTGTGCTAACTCTCCGTAAATTAATTTTCAAAATATACGGTGATTTCGTGAATGTGTATTGTAAAAATATAACTATTAATCTTAGATATTTTTTTACTAATCTTCCACATTTTCTTAAACTACGTTCTTTAATTAGTAAATATATGGTGTTTTTTATTTAAAGATTATTCATACTAAATTCATGGGACCATATATTTTGTTGAATAATATTCCCTAAGTTAAATTAAGTTAACAAATGTATATTAATTACAAAATTCATTCGATCTGATTTTATACCGCTGTGTACGTAATTTATTATGAAACGGTCTTTATTTAACTAAATGCTGGTATGTGTACAATTATATGTTGGTATGTTGTGAGACCGTGTATAGTTTAAACACAGGTACATATTGAACAGATGCTAGGTATTTTGCAAAAGAATTTGTGATGTTTAGCTATGTTAATGATGATGTTTATATATAGGTACATATTGAATTAGTGCTAGGTGTTTCATTTGGTGATTTGTGGTGTTTGTTATAGTGTTGCCGGTGTATTATATCCTGTCTACTATAAAAGAATTCCAATGTCTTTATGGATATTATTGTTACCAACACCGTGTATGGTTGATACACTAGTACATATTGAACATGTGCTAGGTTTTTCATTTAAGAATTTATGGTGTTTTGCTATGTTCATGATGGTATTTATACATAGGTACATATTGAACAAGTGTTAGGTGTCTCATCAGAGGATTCATGGTGTTTAATTCTATTGCTGATGGTATATTATATCCTGTATGATAGGAAAGAATACTAATTTATGCTAGGTGTTTGACTATATTTATGATGGTGCTTTGAACAGGTGCAAGGTATTTCATTAGAGGATTCGTGATGTTCGGTGCATTGTTTATGTCCAATTACTTATTGTGGGTGGGTATACAAACACCATCACCATGTGATTATGGTGGAATGTCGTGTAAGCAAACTTGGTGCCACTTCAAATAAAAAGTGGTACTAATACATCCATAAATTGGTACATTATGTGTAACTTTACTGTTTGCCGGTGTGTGTACACATAGTTATAAATGAAACATCACTGTCAGAATTTTCTAGTTCTACAAGAAATAAAACACACCAAAAAAAGACGTAAGATAACACCTAAACATTAGTCACTAAGCACTAGTTTATAAACCAACTAAACCACAATCTGTTAAATAAAGCCACATCTATGAACATCAGAAAAATTATTTATTTGGGTACGAGGAAGAAAACTCTGCAGGAAACACCATCACCACTCTAAAAGTATACTCCGAAGCCTATAATCCAACCCGCCTTCAATCTGGTTTGCGAGATGCAGGAATTCCAGTGATTTATTTCTGCGAATGCATAGACACAAGAAGATAATGAAGAGAGGCATGTGTGTTATCATAACAAAACAAGTTAGGTTGTTTACTAAATCTAATATAATAAAACAAAATAAAACCACACAATCCTCAAGAAAAAATGCATAATAAAGCATAATAACATATTTCTTGTACCAGTCATATGCAACAAGAAGTAACAGCCGCATACATCAGAAAATACCAGCACATGAAGAAAGAAGTACCAATCATATACAAAAGAAGTAACAGCCACAAGTAGAAAAATGTACCAACTATAAGCATAAATAAGTATTAATTGCAGAAGTGTCAAAGATTCCTCACTCATACATTATTTTGATTTCTGTAACAGGCTTAAATGGTTCAGTCAATAGTCATTTTGGTCATGCTTTTATTAACATGCTGTTTTAATCATATCAGGAAACAATATAAGACAAGGATCTAAGTGGCTCTATGTTACCCAAGAAAAAAAAGAGCAAACCAGGATAATCCAACTCTCGTTTCAGGAATGAGGACTTCTTAAATTAATATTTATGTAGAAAGCCAGACGGTATGCTTACTCTGTATGCTTACTCTCATTTCAGGCTGTCGTCCCGGGTCAGATGGAACTCTGTATGCTTACTTCCCATCCATAGAATAACTACAGGGTTGGCTAAGAGCCTGAGCGCATATTAAACAAAAACCTGATATTGTAATCTGCAATGGAATATATAGCGCAGCGCTCCGTTATTTCACATTTTACCCAAACAGTTTCTGCTACAAGTGAACAAAACAAAGAGAAAAAGATAAGCTTTGATTGTTGAACCAATGCTAGAATATAAAGTTGGTAATTTAGAGAAAATAGAAAGAACGTCGAAGGCATAGAAAGAACCAAACCTGTTTACCAGCAGACAATTATATGGTTGGCCGCGAAAGAAGAGCCGCAGAAAGCAGAGAACGAAGTGTGGGGTGGAGATAGAGTTTGTGGGTTGGTCGACGAGTCACTGTTGAGGGTTTCAACAGGAAAGAGTAGAGAGAGTCAAGGCAGAGCGAACAAAGCAAAAAAACTCCTTCTACAGATGTATTTCGGTCAAAAATCATTAGCAACGCAGCGATTATATGTTCCTCGTTCGCTGGTTAGGGTTTATTGACAATGGCGAGAGGCGCAGCCAGAAGAGGTACTCCTTATTCGTTGAGGTCGCCGGTGAAGAGCTTGTTCGTCGAGGTCGCCAGTGGCAGAGAGGAATAGTCGTGAGGAATTGGTGTGGCGGCTTGGTATTTAGTTCAAACGGGATCGATAGATAATGCCATTAGAATTCCACAAAATAAGGTACCAACTTCATCTTTATTTAATTATTAGTATTAGATGAAATCTAGACCCTCTATTTTATTTTTGGAAATCCAACAGCTCATAATGAGTCCAGAACCATCCTGGGACATTATCAGTCCTTAATATTATCCATATTCATTCAAAACTTGAAATCAAAAGCTCTATGTACATAAAGGCAACCAACGTAGCAGGGAATTTTAAGGGCGACCGTCAAAAAGAAAGTTCACCTCATCAAAGAGAGATCAAAAATTTTCAAGCTCGCTATAGTATACATATCATCCATTTCTTTCTCATTGATTCTTTGTCAAGATCTAGTATTACTTTCTCTTTGAGATCAACACATACAATTTTGCACCCTACTTCCCTAGCACATTTCAAGCATAAAGCAATCCCTTCAACTTTTACACTTTGTACATTGCATCCATCACTTAATTTCATGTTGAAAACCAGCAAAGGCATCCCATCATTTTTCTTGATCATGCTTTGCATCAGTAATGGCCATGATTTTTTCCCCGAAATATCACAGTTCATCTTCACAAAACCCTAAGAAGAAGGTAGCCTATCCAAACAAGCATCAACTGATAGCAGTGATGAATTTGCTGAAATCTTATAAGTCAAAATGACATTTATGTTAGCCTTAAACAGAACGGGGACATATCACAATGGTGCTCTTGGTTTTCTTGCATCATAAATTACCCTCGCTAATGGTGGCCACGGGTCCGGTTCCACCGGTTCCGGTTCCGGAAAATGTGTATTCGTATTCGGAACCGGTCTGGGCGGTTCCGGGTCCGGTTCCGGTTCCGGTTCTGAAATCTGGATTCGCTTCGGATTCGGTCAAAAAACCGGTTCCGGCCGGTTCCGGTTCCGGTTACGGTTCTGATCGGTTCCGACCGGTTCCGGAGCGGTTCCGGAAAGATTCGATCGGCTCCAGTTGCTTGGTTTTAGCTCCGATTTGAGATCCGTTTGAGCGCACACGTTGCTCTTTTCATCCACTTTACTCCTAGATAGGTTATTTTTCAAGTTTATAATCTTAAATGTGTAAGAAACAAATACTTAGGAATTTTTATTAAATTTACAAAAAATAAGGAACAAAGAGAATTTTATTATATGATTCACTGCCTCATTAAAACCTTATTAGGTAAAAACCCATTGGGAAAACCCTAATAAGGAACAAGAGTACAGCTATTTTCTTCAGAGGAGCGCACGCCCGAGACCCAAAACGACGTCGTTTTGGCCCGATTCCAACGGTAACTTCAACCGATTCCGTGGCGGTTCCAGTTCCGGTTCCACCGGTTTCGGTTCTCGGTTCCGAATCCGACGACGGTTCCAGGCGGTTCCGGTTCCGGGCCCGGTTCGGGCCCGAATCTCAAAACATGTATTCGTATTCGGAACCGGCTGAGGCGGTTCGGTTCCGGTTCTGGTTCCAACCGGTTCCTGACCGGTTCCGGTTCCGGGTAGAACCGGACCCGATGGCCACTAATTGTGGCACACTTGGAATTTGACCAAAAAGGAGCAACCAAAGACAACCAATTTGGGATACCGCTAACGCCAATAGGAGGAAGGTTAACCACATAAGTAACATTAGTCCACTAAGTTCTACCCATCATGCATACAAATAAGTTGTGGAGAACTGTATCATTCATACCACATATCACAATGGTGCTTGACTTGTTTCTTGCATCGTTGCCACATCAATTTCACACTTGTTGCAAGCTTAGAATTTGACCAAGAAGGAGCAACCAAAGACAACCAAGCTTGGATAATACAAACACCAAGAGGAGGAAGGTTAACGCATCAGTAACATTAGTTCACTACTCTTTAGCCGTCACGAATATAAAAAAAATGTGTGATGAACTGTATCATTCATACCACCATCGAAGACGGAATCTTGGGAACCTCCCAATCTTTTAGCAATATTAACTAGACAAGTGATAGTGTTGTTCATAAACTTCTTGCACAATAGTTTGGCATTAATGATACTTCTAGAGTATACAATCCTTTATGTAGAGAGAAATTTTGTTGCTTGG
This sequence comes from Limonium bicolor, assembly GCA_023374045.1. NCBI lineage: Eukaryota > Viridiplantae > Streptophyta > Magnoliopsida > Caryophyllales > Plumbaginaceae > Limonium > Limonium bicolor. Next base: position 172,586,396 of record CM041782.1, on the reverse strand, counting down.
AGAAGAGTGGTTTGAAGAAACTCTTATTGTAATTGTCTATAAACATATTTGACAATATAAACTTTATCTTCTAAGAAATACCACACACTAAGCAAGAAATATAGTAATAAAGAGAATACATGTAGAATTATCCATCAAACTATCCTTAATGAGATTGATTCTTAAGGGCTATTGGAAAAATGAGAATACATTCAGAATCATATCCGTTGTTAGTCAAATTTGAGCTATAGGGAAAATAGGAATAATGAGAACACATCAAAAAACCATCAAGCTATCCTTAATCATATTTGAGTTCTAGGATTGGTAGTATAATCAATTAAGTAAGCGACCACATAATCGGCACCATTTGAATGAGCTTTAATGATAGGTCTAAATGTAGTTGGACGAGGTATCCAAGGATAATTCCAAACTAAAGAAGAATTACCATCACCAAGAAGAGTGCCACAAGAGAATTTAGATTCTTGAGTGAAATACCCCAAACTTAGATATGGTGCTTAAGTGATAAACTAAGATATAAGAAGGCTAAATAATGCCTTGGAAACATTAAGAAACATTTTTAATCAAAGAAAACATAAGGAAACACCAAAAGAGCAGTTTAAGCAAAAACATGCTCTAAGCTTGGAGAGACTTGGGTGAGCACCCAAATATCATTCTTAGACCTTAGTAATATCCTAATGGTCATTTTAAACCAATTACCAAAGAAAACCAAGCTTGAAAACAAGTTAAAACACAAAATGTGCTTTAAGGAGTCTTAAAGCAAAATTTTGAAAATTGTCTTGTAAATGGATTTTGAGTGGCTAAATGTCCATCATTACTCTTTAATTAACATGTGTACTAATTAGTATCACATTAGGAAGTCTAAATCAATGGGAAATCAAAAATTTTACAATTATGTGCCTTGTTTAGTGAATAGTAACCAAATAGTGCTAGTTTAAGACATTAGTCAAAGTAAGTCAACTAAAGGGTCAACAAAGACCACAATATACCTCATTTGACCAAGAGGGCCGGTTTTTAAGTGTGACTCACCACACTTATCAAGTTAAGTAAAGAAGATAGCAAAAAAGTAAGTAAATTCACTATTTGCTTTTAGGAAATAAATATCCCTTATTAGCCTTCCTCTCTCCTCCTTTCTTCATTCATCTTGTTCCCACCGGTTTTGTGCTGCTCCTCTCTTCTTCTTCAACGTGAAGAACAACCCCATTTAGCTCAAGCTCTTCCTTTATATCTTTTCAAAACTTCAAGAGCCTCGTTTTGGAGCCAAGGCAAACCACCATTAGAGGAGGAAACTCAAGTTTGGAGACTCCATTAGCTTCTCCATTCTCTTAAGCTTGTTTCTACTCTCCAAAGGATAAATGAGGTCCTTCTTTACTCATATCCAAGCTTGTCTTGAGAAACCAAGAACATTGGCAAGGAGAACTTGGTTGGTGACCGAGACTAGGCTAAGGAGGAAAGTTTGTGAGCTTGTAAAAGAACAAGGTTTGTGAATTGGGACCCCGGAGAAGGTTAAACAAACGACAGTCAACGGTGAACGGTACAGTCCTTCTTGTGACCTGCTTGCTAACGAGGTGTCCCTCGGCTTGTGTGCTATCTGTTTATTTGCTATGACTAAGACAAGATAAAGCATGCAACCGGTTATACTTGTTCTCGTTGTGAATGTGTTCTCTTTACACTAACCCACGAGACCTGAGATTGTTACTAACTAAGTTTAGTACTTATTGAGTTAAGAAAAGGAGTTAAGTATTGGTATCTGTTGGTTAATACCCGTTAAGGTTTAACTAACACATGTTCTGTAAGATGTTCACTAACTGGAACTTAAGGGGGGGAGTGAGGAACCCGGGACTGACTCCGGTCATGCATGCTAAGGAAAGGGGGTCGGTATCTGAATCAGATCCGCCCTCCGCTTAAGGACTCGTCTTCGGACTTGTTGCCTAGGGTCGGTTGCCGACTCAGCTACACTGGACTCCCGTCCAAGGTAGGTGGCATTAAGATGGTGCGGTAGGATCACCTAAATCCTAAGTTTAAGTTAAGCTACAACCATTTCCATTCTAGGAACGGTTTGTATACTGAGGTTAAGGTAAGGTTAAGACTGAGGTAAGTTAAGGAGAACTGAGGATAAGAGGAATCAGATCTGGAGGAGGTTATTACTAACCCACCTGTTAAGGGAACGCTTGAGTCATTCATTTGTGTGTGAACTATGTATGTTCATTTGTGGTTGGTTGATTTATTGCACTTCATATTATGTTTGTGTATCTAATCAATTCCCATGCTATCGACAATTAGTCGTCGTAGCCCCGTTAGCTTGGGGGCCATGAGAGGGCGTACCAGCATTCGGGCTGACCCCCTTTGGGGGCTGTTTTTATTTTGCAGGTAAGCGTCCAATGAGGAGTCACCCTGAGAGTGGGGGTGGTTAGACTTAGGATGGGTCTATTCATTTTGAGCACGGGTCGCGCTTGTGCGCCCGTCTGTTTATATTTAAACTGATGTAAGTTGGTGTTATGACTTAGACACTTAAACTCGGTTGGTTGGTGGTATTTTGGTCGGTTGTGTATTTTGGATAAGTGTTGTAAATCGGTTTAAGGTTTGGTATATTCTAATGATCAGACCGTGGCAAGGTCCCGGTGTTTGTTATTTTCGCTGTGACGTTTTTTTTATTAAGTGTTAAGTTTGCGATAACCACGATTGGCTTTGGACGGGGTGTTACAAAAGGATGATCCTACATTATTTGGTAATTAGAGCTTTGTTGAAGTTAAAAAAAAACTGAATTTCAAGCCTCCCTTATCAATATGCTTGCTCTGCTCTTTGTTAGGGGGTATTTTGTTAAAAAAAAAGTGGAATACGTACAAAAAGAGGTGGATATAAAGGAACTCTGGGGTTGTCTTTGTTTTTATATGATTACGGTTGGGAGAAGGTCTTGGGGTGGTGCCTATTTTAGCTTACACTTTTGTGTGTTTAGCAATAATAAAGGGGACGCATGCGGCGCTTGGATCACTAGGCATTACGATGGCATCGACCCCGGATTCATTTCCCCTATTGTATATATTTGGAATCTTGTAACACCCCATATGAGTAAATGTCCAACAACCTAGCTCACAAGTCATTAGGGCTTGAAAACTACCCACCTTAAACCCTTTGTCCTTACTTGGGCCTAAAAGTAGAAGACCTTGTTGTTGTAGTTAACCCATATGTATCCTTATAAACCACTCTCATTACTACTCATATCCCGACGTGGGATAAGGGTATAAGCCTAACATCCAAGTCCCATGGACCTCCTCGGTAGGTGTCAGTATCCCATTCCGACATGGTCCCAAGTCAACTCTGATTCGTAGCACCCCATATGGGTAACTGTCCAACAACCTATCTCCCAAGTCATTCGAGTTTATCAACTAGCAACCTTAAACCATTTGTTCTCACTTGGGACTAAAAGTATAAGGTCTTGTTGGTGTAGTCAACCTATATATATCCTTATAAACCACTGACATTACTACTCATATCCCCGATATGGGATGAGGGTATTACAAATCTCTTCAAGTTATAGGGAGATTGGAAAGTTACTTCATTACGTTAACTTTTACAACACATCCACACTACAGATTACAAAAAACTAAAAGTTACTTCATTTACGTTAAATTTAAAGAACTTACACTGTTCGTCCTACGATACATGTTTGTCGATGAGTAGAGTTGGTGAGATTGCGGAAGAGAAGTGTCGATCTACGCGGTGGAAATCTTCATTAGAATGAAAGAATATAAGCAAAGAAAAGGGAGGGAGAAGAGAGAAGAATCTACCAGTCAGCTTGAAGTAGAGAGAGTTTTAGGCTATGGTGAGTTTGCGGAAGAAAAGTTACGACTTGACAACAGAAGGAAATAAGAGCATGCACGGGAAGTTGTGCAAGACGTCAATCGACAGGGGTAGTATGGGTAATTAGTACCTGCATAGTATCGAAAAACTTTTAAGTCTGGATAAAATGCATCCAATTTTAATACCATCAGACTTTTAATTATGATTATGTAAGAAAATCATAATTAAAAGATCCCGCCTCTTGACTAAACGACGTCGTCAATGTGCATAGGCGCGCGCGTGGATACAGACCTGTAGAACGACGTCGTATAGTGAGTCAGCGCGCAGGTCGACAGACTTTAAATTACGGTTGTAGAACATAATTTAAAGCTTCACGCCAACCTTTAGATTACGATTCCGCGTATAACCGTAATCTAAAGTTCGTTGATGTTACCCGCTTTTCATCCTCTAGTCAACTATAAATTACAATTTATCTAAAAACCGTGATTAATTATCTTCGGCCAAACAATTAAATTACGGTTGGTCTATTAATCGTAAATTATTAGACATCATTTATTCTTTTTTTTTCCACTAGTGTGATCAGGGGCGGAGACAAGGGGGGGGGGGGCACCTGCCCCCCCAACTCCCTTGGGTATATGCTTAAATCGGTTTTAGTTTTGTTAGTTATATAGTTTATTTATGTTAATAGATATTTATTCGCCCCCATAACATTTTGTAAAATATCACCATGATATCAATAAATTTAAGGGAAAATTCGCGATATACCCCTGTTTTCTTTCGTAATTCATAATATACCCCTATGGTTTTTGTAATTCAACTTTAAACATGCTTAAATGTTGTCCAAAATTGATGAAACTTTACATGGACGATGCTAAAGTGTTATATTTTGGTCAATTCCAAATTTGAAGTTTTTTAAGCTCACGTGTGACCTGTGGGACCCAATGAACATGTGACATATTCATTGGGTCCCACAGGTCACATGTGAGCTTAAAAAGCTTCATATTTGATATTGGACAAAATATAACACTTTAGCATCGTCCATGTAAAGTTTCATCAATTTTGGACAACATTTAAGCATGTTTAAAGTTGAATTACAAAAAACACAGGGGTATATTGTGAATTACAAAAGAAAACAAGGGTATATCGTGAATTTTCCCATTCTATTTACTATCAATTTTTTCTATTAACATGTAATATTTGTTTTATAATTATATTGTAAAAAATCATTTTTAGTCTATAATAGATAATAAAATTCTTAATATTTTTATTTTAGCAATATATCTAAAGTAAAACTGATTATTATATTAGTATTAGTAATCATATACCCTTTATATCCATGATACAAGTGTTTTTAGTTTTTTATTACAGATTTACAAATTAAAATAATATTACAATTACTCAAAATAATTTTTAGAAGTTTTTAGAAAAAAAAACTACTAGCTTAGAACTATTATTTTAGATTATTGGCATTAACGTTTAATTTAGTGTACCCATTTTTTAAAGGAGCAATAAAAAAGATAAATCAAACTTTTAATATATTAATTTATATATTTAATTTTTATATCAAACTATATATCTAATATCAATTTTTAAAATATAATTATAAATATTGAAATTTTATATTAATTTAAAATTTTGAAAATTAATTTAAAATATTAATTAATAATATTAAAAAGTTCTCGCCCCCTTAATAAAAATTTCGGGCTCCGCCCCTGAGTGTGATAATCATAAATTAGCTGAAATTTTGACAAAGGAATGGACAAAGAGCATGTTAAACTCAAAAATCAGACCTATTAAATCATTTAATTATTTATAAGAATATAACTTTATTAATATAAAACGATTTAATTAAATTTTAATACGATTATCATTATTTAAATAAAAATTTAATTTTTAAAAATATTAATATTAAATAACTAAAGTAATTAATATTTGAATTAAAGTAAATACTTAATAATTTAAAATGTGACATGTTATTATAACTGATTTACACACAGCTATTAAACTGGTTAACTTATACACGACATGTTCATTCTGTTGGATAAACAATCTAAACAAAACCTCCGATTTCAAATTACGAGCTCCACTCCCCCCAGACAGAATCCAAGTTAAGGGAAGGCTTTTTTACCATTTAACCCGCCCTTTTTGGTTGCTACATCTTCGACTTCAAGTTCCCGCCCTTTTTTGGCGCGGTATTTAGCCACCCGGTGCCTCCTCCCCTCCCTCCACCATTAACTTTGTCAAACTCTTAAACCGCACCTCTGAAACCTCTTTCTCTTTGTTTGCCCCTCTTATTGCATGTGTCGCTTGGTATCGTTGTACTGTCATCTAAGGAGATCTGGAGCATCTGGTGGCGCTATGTTCCCAACATACAGTTTCGCAGGTACGCTCCAGATCTGACTTTGTTGGCTGGGATCTATTTTTGCCAAAGAAAGAATTTACCATCTCTAGCTGACTAGCTTACTCTGATTATTTCGTTGGCGCCGCAGCGCCTTCTTACTTCTGCTCGTCATCGAGCAGATCGGTTATATATACGTTTCTAGTTTCACCGAACGTATAGAGCTGTCGTTTGTTGCTCTAAAATTAGGGTCTTGAAGTGCGCTTTCCTCAAAAGAGGGCGGCGCACTTTCTGCCATTGTTCTTCCGAGAGATGGTTTTCGAAATTTTATACCCTTGAAATCTGGAGTCGAATACCACTCAAGCACTATTCTTTCGGTGTTTGTGAATGCATGAGCGAGATCCGAGCGGCGAGCGGATTTTGCTTGCCTATTGCCAGGTTTCTTAAATTGAGGTGAGTGAAATTGCAGGTCATATCTTTGGATGAAAAGATTGCATTGTCCCGTATCGACTATGATTTCAACTAGTTAAGTTTGTCACAAATTGATGGTACCAGTTTCTTTAAATAGTCCAGCTAATTGAGTTCAGTGAAACCCTAGGAGCGGTGACCAGCATATTTTTCCTTTCACAAACTATTGAACGTTGTGAGATGTAACTTCCATTTAAGGCGGGAATAAAGTGGTTCTGATTTTATCATTGATCTGATAAGCTGATATCCTATTCTAATGGGAATGAAGCTTTGCATTATCTTTCATTCCGTATATTACATGCCAACCATTGTTCTTGATACGTAAGTAATAGAGTTACCAAATGTAGTACTATTCTCTTGTGCCTCTCGTTTTTATTCCATTTTCTTTTCTCTCTTGTTTTTCTAGAAGTTTTAATGATGTGGTAGATGGAGAATTTGCTAATCTGCCATTATACACACTTCTGAGTTTCTTTAATCTGTGTTATGCAGGTTGACACAACAATAAGTTGCAAGTTTCTATAGGTCTGAGCACTGACCAGCTAGTGTTGGAAAAGAAGGTTGCGTTGAGTTTGCAGTGATGGAGTTGAGAAGACATTATCATCACTTGCACTATATTTCTGCTATTAAGGGTGGCAAGGTGGTCAAAATCATAAATGTTATTTGTGGAAAGCCAAAATTATCTATCAAGAAACTTGATGAGCTTTCTGATGCCGAAGGTTCAATATACGCATCACCTGCAGTATCAGTTCCTGTTGTCAAAAGAATGCTTAGAGAGGCATCTACTAGTCTAACGGTGAAGACTGAAATTTTAGAAGAAGTAGAAAATGGGAATGATGGTCACATCAGTGATACCGGTATCTTTTCAGATCAAGACACTGATAATCATGATTTAGTTGATGATACTCTTGGTATGACTTTGAAACAGCTGAAGGAGAAGCAAAAACCAAAGAAAAGAAAATTTCCCCTTAATTCAAGCAGTGACGTTGCACAAAACTATCAAAATATGATGCAGGAGTCTGGCGATTCACCTCCTGAAGATGATGACGATGATTTGCACATTGCCCTGAAGAGCTGGAAAGTTAGATTCTGTAAAGGGTCAAAGTCCATCAAAAAGCAAAAGTTTGCTCACGTGCCCCAAATTATTGGATCAGTTAAATCTGAACCAATGTCATACGATCATGATTATCTGCTACCATTCGACATGAGTGGGAAACACAAAAACGTTGGAGCTAAAGTTTCTGTTGATGGACTGTGCTCCAGCCAAGTTTCAACCTCTAGTCCTGATTGCTATCCTTTTGGTGACAATGATGCAGATAGAGTTTACAACATGGAGATGACGTGTCAAGTTCTCAACACTTGTGATCTCTCCACTCAGGAGGGACCTTCAGCAAGCTTAGTAGTATCTGAAGTCTGCTGTTCCAGTGAGCCTGCCATTGCCACTATTGATGTTACACTTGCTCCAGAGAGTTCCCAAGATGATGAGGTCTCTAAATCAGATGATCCAACTGGCGGAGCAGCAGTAACTAGGCAAGCACTTGATATTGGTGATGGTTTCTCTGAGGTAGAAGATTTTGTAGATATTAAAGAGGAAACTGAAGTTTGTAGTGGCAATTCAGGTGTTTCCAACATGGAGATGACATGTCAAGTTCTCAAGGTTGGTGATTTGTCCACTCGGGAAGGACCCTCAACAAGTTTAATAACATCCAAAGTTTGCTGTCCCAGTGAACCTTCTATAACCACTATTGGAGCTACCCTTGCCCAGAGTGTTGCGAAGCGGAGGAGATCTTTAAATCTGATTATCCAACTGGCTCAGCAACAGTTACTAGTCAAACATTTGACACTGGTGATGTTTTGTCCGTGGAAGAAGATCTGTATTGACCAAAGAGGAGTCTGGAGTTTGTAATGGCAATTCATCGGTTATCATACACACAGCTGATTCGTGTGTTACTCCTGGAAATATTGAAAGCAAAGAGATCCTCGAAGATGACATTTCCATGGTCAACATCCAGTCCATACTTGCATCTGCTGAAAACGACAATTATGTAAACTTGCTCACTTGTAAGGAGTCTCCAACCTCCATTTTACCTTTATCTGTCAGCTCTGCCTGTGATGACAGTCATATAAGTTACTCACTTGGGCATGGAATCTCAGCTCACGGTGAGACTTCTTTAGAGGGGCTATCCTGCTCCGTGGCATCCGCCTGCAGTGTTCAGCATGTGGAACATGGTAATCATGATGATGCTAACCAGGCGATGTCTGGAAGCATGGAACATGTAGTTCCTTGTTTATTTAGTGGCAATATTGGTGAGCTTAATATCCATCATGATACTGCTGCACATACGAATAAGAACTCTTCCTTAATGAGTGATAATGCTCGGTGTGATGAGCCCAAGAAGGTGTCAGAATCTGTAGTGACCGAAGCTCAAGGATGCTCTGGACCACAGCGTCCCCCTGAAAGGTTACTTTTAGCCAGAAAGGTGAAGATTCATCTTGCTTGTCAAGTCACTATGCTTTTTTTTTGTTGTTTTTCTCCTTGATCAAAGCTTCGTACTGTTTTCAATACAATATTTCCAGACAGTAATTGTGGTTATGCTTAATATCTTATGCAGACCATCTCTCCCACTTCTCAGGAAAAGCTGCGCCGAGCTATGAAAACCGTCAATGTAAATGACAACTTGCCAACTGAAAGTAAGTTGATAAGGTTGTTTGGTATTCAGGCCTCCTAAATGTTTACTCGATTGTTTGTATGTGACGTTACTGAAAGTGGCTTAGGTTTATGACGGGCATTGCTATACCCACTAGGGCATGTAATTTTTTCTTAAACAGTGCTGTAAATGATTAATCTCTTGTTGTACATTTTATTGAGCAAGCACTTGTACCATAATGTTTGAGATCAGTGTTATTTCTGGTGTATTTGTACATCTGGCAAGTAGTATTTATTTTTCCCATCTTGGGCTTTCTTTCTTCCACCCTTTCATACGGGCAACACAACACTGTTGGTCGGTGAACTATATCTGCCATGATGATGATGCATACCTTTGGTGTTACTTTCCCCTCAGAATGCACGGATGAAATCTGCATTGAGGTAGACAACAAGAATGGAGTTTCACTTGCAAGCTCGGACTCTGTTGATGATCATGTCATTACCAGTCCCAAAAGACGCAAGTACGTAAAAGCAGCTGCAGCTGCAGCTGATATGGTACACTTGGATGATCAAAGAACAAAGAAAGCGAAGGGCAAGAAATCATCCCTTTCTTCAAAGGGTACTAACAAGGCTTCTCAACCTGTAATGAGTAGCTGCAAGTCCATCCAGCAGTTCTCACGAAGTGCAATTACCTTCTCACAACAGCAGATGCATGATTTTGACCGCCTTGCGGGAAGACTCACCAATGAGCTGAGCTCATTGAAGGAATTGATGGTTGAAACATTGCTTCATGAAGGCAGATCTACTACTCCAGTAAGATGCAATATGAATGAGGTATTAAAAACTGACAATACCCTTCTGTGTATTTCATATTTGCACACTGAGATTTACTGCTACTTGTGATCGGATACAACAACGACATACCAGTCAACGTAGGGACTTTCGCCTCTAAAGATATGCCTATGTACACAGATAACGGTTGCCTTGGAGAATATTTCCAAAGTCGAGGAGACCGCAAAAAAGTGGTTGTCCATCATGAATAGGGATTGCAATCGATTTTGCAAAATCATGGTATGTATTCTTGTCTTGGAGAACAATTTGAAGTCTTTGTGAATAGCACTAGGAGAAGGATGTCTAATGGCTGATGTTTTATCACTGTCTTTTAAAAATGCTTTGATTTGAATTACAGAGTCTGGCTGAAAAGGAGGCCTCTACTTCTACCGACAGTAATAAGGAAATAGAAGAGGGTGCCAGGGATTATAGTTCTACTTTAAACTCGACCATCAAAAGGAAGAAAATCACATTTGCTGATGAAAATGGAGGAAGATTATGTGACGTTAGGGTCTATGATGACGGCATGTTATCTCCATCAAACCCTCAGTCCGCTTCAAGCATCCAGTTTTCTGAAAGCTGACCTTTTGATCCATTAGTTGGCGCTTGCTGCATTCTTACTAGTTCAAGTGCATCTGTGCAACTTTGCAGTAGTTATTTGTAATATGAGTAGTTTAGGGTAAGGGGAATGAGATACCCCGGTGAGGCTTGAGCAGTCCGATAGATCACCTTAGATATTGTATTGTACGGATGAATTTTGTCTCTTGTAATTGTGTTTGTAAACCTTCAGATAATAAACATTTGTTAAATTATTTTCGTGATATGTAAAAATAGTTCAGAGGAAAAATTTCTCTCCATTATTGAACTTGCTAAATAGGCGGGTGGATGTTTGGAACTCTTGACAATAATATTTATGGCTAAATATTCTTATGTAGGATACTCGCTATGGAGAGCAGGTGAATAACATATACATGCTTGGAAGGGCCAGCATTGCTCAAGTACACCAGGTGCCTCTTGAATTTATCCCAGTTAAATTTTAGACGGTTATCTATAGGGAGAATTTTGTTGTGAAAACTCTAAAAACCACTTGAATGTTTTCTGATAGATTGGTTGGAGGTCAAGTAGCAGATTTTGGATGATTGTCTCGTGAGGCATTTCCTCACTGTCTCTTGACTAGTCAAGGTTAATCTTTCTTTCTCAGCATTACTCTGAACCACCATGCTTGCTGTATATGTAGATTGTTTAGTTTTTTTGTACGACTAACTTGACATAGCTAGAGGTGTACTATTTTAATTTTAAGCACAAAGAGCCCTGGAATACATTATCTTTGATGGCAAGTTATATGGGAATCTCTTCTGACTTTTTTTTAAAGAACATAGAATATAACCCACTCTATACTTTTAGGTGACTAAAAACTAAACCTAAAAAAAACGCATCAGGTGAGTTTCAAAAAAAAAAAACCGAACCGGTTGGTTGGTTGTCAAATAACAGTCAATATTCTACCAACGGCCTCTTTCCCGCTAATATCGTGCCCGCCACCACATGAATAGACAAAGTCTTCCCCACCCTCCAAAAACAGAGCCATCTTCTCATTTTTCTTCTTTCTCTCTTTGTTTCTTGACTTATCTGATCTATATTTCTCATTCATCAACAGCAAAAAACACCCTTGTTTGTTCTTTCGCATGATAGAGTATCAAATCCTCTTCATAGACAAATAAACAAGGGAAAGAGAAGCATAAGAAGAAGAGGGGAGAAGGAGGATGAGATCAAAGTTTCCCAGGTGAAACTCTCGCCCTCTTTCTCTGTATTTTTCTCTCCTCTCTCTAGATAAATCTCTCTCTTTTTTTTTGTTTTCTCTATCTCTTCTCTGCCTCCTTGCCCCAATCCCTTTGTTCCTGCATTACCAGAAGAAAATTTTCAATCCTTGAAACCCAAAAATTATACATTTCCAAAGTACCATATTTTGATTTGCACACCATCGGTAACAATCGTATAGTGTGATATATATCACTTAAAATTTGATTGATGAGGAAGCTTTGTCCAAATTTTGAAAAAGAGAATGGGCTTGACACGGTGTTGGAGGTGCCGGTGCCAGACGAAATGTTTGGGTGCATTGGAGGAGGCGGCGCTTCTCTTCGTTGGCAGAATATGCGGTCTTGGATAAAGTCTAGTCGGTTTGGTGAAGCCTCTGGCAAATCAACCACCAGTGAGTTTATGCTCTTGTTGAAGCTTGTTGCTTCCCCTCTCATTCCCTTCCAGGTTCATTTGGACATCGACAAACCCTCAAAGGTTTTCAGAAACTGCTCTTCAATGGTAATATCACGATCATCATCATGTTTCTGTTTAAAACCCTTTTTCATGCTTCTCGAATAGAAATTAATCTTCCCATTGGTCAATGAATACTAAACATCTGTGCTGTGCTTCTCGTATTTGACAGAAAATAGAGAAGAAAAAGGATGACATGAATTTTCAGAGATAATGCATCTTGCGGTTTAATGAAGTTTATATTTTCTTAGCACTCAGAAATGTAATGTTGTTCCTGTTAGTTATCTATCATACATAAAACGTATCTAAAAATATTAGTTATTTTCTGACAATATAACTAATAATTTAGAACTGAGAGAGTAATAGTAAAAACAAACCAGATAATCAACAATTCGATCATATAACCAAGTTTGACCTCATACATTATACATACAGGCGGAATCGACAGCAAAGTACATCCTACAGCAGTACATAGCAGCAACAGGAGGTCCAGCAGTGTTGAATTCAGTCCACAGCATGTATGCTATTGGACAAGTGAAGGTATTATCCTCCGACATCCACCAGAGTGACTTCAACCAGCCTACACCTACCACCACTAGTACTAGCAGTAGCAGTCGGATCAGTCGTAGCCTCAGCACTGGACGTCAGCTCCGGAGAGTCATCTCCTCTCTCTCTAACAATGGAGCCAGTACTCCTGCCACTACCGTGACTGCATCCACTTCCTCCGATACTAGTAGTAGTGGCAGGTTGAACACTGATGTAGGTGGGTTTGTTCTATGGCAGAAGAACCCTGACTTATGGTTTTTAGAACTTGTTGTTTCTGGTTGTAAAGTCAGTGCTGGATGTGATGGTAGAGTGACTTGGACCCAATCTTCATTTCAGCCTTCCTTGCCATCTAAAGGTCCTCCTCGACCCCTCCGAAGATTTTTCCAGGTAAACAAGTGCAATTCATCATTTCTGTCTTATTTATTATTTATATGTATCTATTATTGCATGCATTAGCTAGTAACAACTTATTTTCGAAATCAAAGTCTCTCATTATCATTGTAATGTCAGGGAATAGACCCAAGGTCCACAGCTAGTCTCTTCTCGCAAGCGGTATGCGCAGGGGAGAAGATGATGAACGAGGAAGAGTGCTTCATTCTCAAGAGAGATGCGTTAGTTGAAACACTAAAAGCCCAGAGTAGTCCCAGTACGGAGATAGTTCATCACACGGTGTGTGGATACTTCAGCCAGAGGACAGGGTTACTGGTACAGTTAGAGGACACCAAATTGGTCAAGATGCAAGCTGCCTCGGTGGGGAGTAGAGGAGGCACTGGTGGTGGCAGTAATGCAACCAGCAGGACGATATTCTGGGAGACAACACTGGAGACTTCAATAGAGGATTATAGGAACGTTGATGGGATAACAATTGCACATGGTGGGAGAACTAATGCGACTTTATATAGATATGGTGGGGCATATAATCATAAGGGTAAAGTGGAGGAGAGTTGGAGGATTGAAGAGATTGATTTTAATGTCTCTGGTTTGTCAAGTGATTGTTTCATGCCTCCAGCTGAGGTATTTCGTGCCAATCGGTAGATTTTATTTGTATATGTTTGGGGGAGTGGATTGGAAATGGAATTAAAGGGAGGGGAAAGGATTACAACAATTGTAACTTTTGGGATTGGTGTACATTAGAACTTTTTCGTGTGTAAATGTACAGCTTTTGTCAATGTTGTTGCTATATCATTTCACAACGACAAGGAATGACCAACCTCACTCATGGGTTAAATAGCCCAAAGAAAAGTGTAATACATGTTGCACAAGTTAATACAATTAGCTAATGAACTCAACACAATAATCAGATCTTTAACACATTCAAAACTAACAGGACAGGGTTATTATAAAATGTTCAATAAAATAGAACTTGGTATTGATTTAGTGACGGTCTGGTGCTCGACTCCCACATCGGTTGGAGGGGCGAACGAAGCACTACCTTATAGGGGTGTGGACACCTCTCCATGTTGTGAGGCCTTTTGGGGGACGACGATACGTAACACCTCGAAAATAAAACCGTGCGGGCTTGGTCCAAAGCGGACAATATCACAACATTGACAATGAGCCTATGCTGTTACACGTGGTATCAGAGCCAGGGGTCGGATCGATGCCAGTGACCTAGTAGGGACACTGGGCTCCCTTAAGGGGGGTGGGGAGTGACGGTCTAGTGCTCGACTCCTACATCGGTTGGAGAGGCAAACGAAGCACTACCTTATAGGGGTGTGGACACCTCTCCATGTTGTGAGGCCTTTTGGGGGACGACAATACGTAACACCCTAAAAATAAAACCTTGCGGGCTTGGCCGAAAGTGGACAATATCACAACATCGACAATGAGCCTGGGCTGTTACATATGATGTTCCAAGTTTTTATGTGTAGCTAGTTGCGCAAGAGTAATTAAGGGTGTGCCCCTGTTTTGTACTATCTTTTGTTCTTAATAAATGATTTTCTAGCACAACATACGGTAATTCAGGGGACAATTTTTAGACTATTTTACGCTTACTTTTATATGGGGTATAGGAGAGTTGTGGGCGTAAGGAGAAAAAAAGGGGTAAATATGGAAAGTAAGTGATAGAAAAGACCAAATCATCTTATATTTAAACTTGAAAAAATGACAACACCTAGAAAATCATCTATTGAGAACAGGAGTGAGTATTACTTATTAGATAATTAAGAATAAGATTGACCCTCTCTTGAAGAATGGAGTTTGAAGGTGAGCCTTAGTTTGTGTGACCCTATCAGTTTGGTATTAGAGCATCTTTCTTGGGAAGATGTGGTGAATGGTAGCCACCAAGCATAACAAGATGGATCAGTGTGAAGTTGACTAGTGATTAAGGAACATATCACTAATGTTAATGGGAAAGTCTATGGTCTCACTGGTCAGATGGAGAATTTGATCGTAGTTATGACCAAGATGCAAAAAGACCTTCAATTGGAGGTGTGGAGAGACTAGAGCTGATCATTCGGGCGGGCGGGCCGGGTTCGGGCCGGGCCGAAGGAAAATTTTAGGCCCGTCGGGCCTATTTTAAAAAACCAAGCCCGGTTTTTAACGTGCTCGGGCCGGGCCGGGCTAGGCCCGGTTTTTTCCAGGTTTTGCCGAAGCCCGGCCTGCCCGGCCCGGTTTTTTAATTTTTTTTATATAAATTAATAAAAAAAAATTTAAATTAATTATTTTAATATAGATTCATATATTATATTAACTTAATTAAAATTTATATTATATATAATTTTTGTATATGTTATATAAAATTAAATATGTATATGTTACATTTTAAAAAATAATAATAAAAAATAAAATCGGGCCGGGCCGGGCTTGCCCACGGGCTCAAAAATGTGCCGCGGCCTGGCCCGGTTTTTTATTCGGGCCTGGTTTTATGTCCAGGCCCGCCCGGAAGCCCAATCGGGCTCGGGCCTGTCGGGCTTTTTTACGGGCCGGGTCGGACCGGGCTACCGGGCCGGACACATTATGATCACCTCTAATGAGAGAGCAAGGCAAGCCTTCACGATGAGTTCCTTGACAGTGTCGAACAGGTGCCATCAATGACGGGCTTCGTGTGAGGAAACTAGAGTTGTTGATCTTTGCGTCTAGGCTAAATCTATAAGTCAGAACAATAATTTGCTTATAACAAGTAGTGGTGGTGGATAAAGTGTGGATGATAGTTATTTGTATGGACAAGACAACTCTCCACTAGTATGAATGGTTGGGAAACCATTTTGGCATCCTAGAGTGGTCTAAGTTAAATATTTAGCTTCTAAAGTGAGTTTGGATGTTGTAGGCGAAAAATCAGTTGGAGTGCGCAAAGGAGACTTCAACAAAAGGAAGAGCAGGGATTACTATTGGTGAAGTAAGACTGTCTACATTGGGTCTTGAATAATCCCTCAGTAAAGCTTCCTCAACAGGTGAGTCAACTGCTCCTACCATTTATGTTGCTGCTAGAAGTTACTTTTGCTCAAACAACGGATTCAAACACTGATCCATACCAACTTCTAAGAATCAAGGAACTGCTAAACTATGTCTTTCAAAAAAAAAAGGAACTGCTAAACTTTGTGCATTCAATTTTTTGGAATCTCAATAAATTTTGGAGCATCTAAGAACGAGTATGTTGTAGAAAGTAATAGTGAGTAACTAAAATAAAGAATATGGACAAAAATTACTAAATAATTACTCATTCTGCTAAAAGAAAATAGAAAGAAAACTTAGCTATTGTGCCTTGCTGACAACAGCGCCACAAGTATAAACCTATCTGTAGTGTACCAGTCAGATTTCAGCAAGTTCTGATGATAAGTAGAAAGTTGTCAAATTAGGAATGAGTTATATTTCTTTTCGAATTATAACAACATAAATATAAAAAGTTAATTAACATAGGAATTTGGTGGGCAGGGTTATGTAGGGTTGGTGAACTATAAACTAGCAACTAAAATTAAAATACGAAGAACACAATTAAAACATAGTAAATACATTAGCTTTGGTGAATTTATATGGAAAAGCATACCCTAGGTTGGTTATTCACTCTCTAATCTCAAATTCATGTCTTATCGCTTCTACAATCCTTAATTAACCCTAATCTGATCTCTTGCTCATAGGATCCTAATCAGGCTAAAAATGCTTGAGATATTGTTGTCATATTCGTAGCCACTGACAACATCAAATTATGCACCCTTAATTATGGCAAACACATGATAAACGAATCTCGCTTCTGATTTGCCCAATTCAAAATCTCATCTATCACAATTTTAATAAAAATTCACAGGTAATTCTTGAACATGATCAATTAATAAGAACTATTAAGCATAAGCTATCAAACATTTTCTAAATTGCATTCAAGAATACATAAAAATAGGAAAATTTGAATCTAGTGTTTCATCCTAAACCCGGGATGCAGAAAGAAAATATTCACATAAAAACAATAAAATCCATAACAAATCCATTGAGTAGGCAAATATAGAGAAATTGAAGAGAAAAAGGTCTCCTTCATCACTCAGATATAGTTTTGGCTCTTGCTTCACACTCTAGTCGACATTGTTCTTCGTCTCACACTGCAACTGTACCGACTAAATGTGTTAATTATGGTGTGAGTGAGCTATTTTAGGTCAATAAACACGACTACCTTTAAAACGATAACATTTTGGGGCCTTTTTTTTGAACTCTGACTCATCTGACTTTGTAAGCCGGATATAAGGTTGGATGTCTTAAAAAGGCGATGGGGTAAGTATTCAGCCTATCCGACCTTGCTAGGTCTGACCAGAACTGCTATATATTATCAACTCTCACACTTCTTCCGGCCTTCCATGGTTGGACGCAAGGCTGGACACGTGCTAAAATCTGTTTTTGACTTCTTGTTACCTGTCCGACCTTACATGTCTTAAGTAAGGCCGGACCAAATTTTTTTGGGCTATAGATTCTTCGTTTTAGCTTCATTTTGGCCCCGACAGTTGCGTTACACTCCTTTGAATGTCTATATTGGTTTGATGTGGATTTTCCCTACAATTTAGACATTTTTGCATCAGTAGTCAATCAAAACATAAATCATTGATAATTTAACAACTTGTGGGAAAACTAGCTTGAATTGATGTACTTTATATATGGTTTTTAGGCTTTATTTATAGCTAGATTTCACATTTATCAACTGACACTGCAAATTGCTTCAAATTTATGAATTTTTAGGGGTGCACGGATGACAATAAGGGATGTTGTGGTAGTAGAGAGCTATGTTTTGGCTTTTGTTTACCTCTCTTACTTTTCTACAATCTTCAATCTTTTCATAATCTTGCATAGTATGAAGAGATTGAGTTTTTATTCTTCGTCTCAGCCTTTTCTCACTCCATCTATGTTTACTACATTTTTTTCATTGGCTAGTCTTGTAGATCTCCTTTCTCTCATCTACCATTTGTATGAATGAGTATTTAGGTATGAAATTAGGATCCATGGTCCTAGTATATACTTGGTTTTAGATTATGTTTTATAGTTCAGAGATTATTTTAATGACAATGTGTGAAAGTTTTAAAATCACCTCTAGTACATGGTAGCAGTTTTGTATTTCATGTAAGGATAACGATTATATTTTTCAAAGATTTAACCATCAAAAGTTCTTTGATAAAGTTGTTACTACCCCTTTTCAATCCCAAAAATGTCCTATTATTGTTTGTAATTTTTTTTATAGCAAAGTGGTCATGGATATATATATAAAATGGAATTGAAGGGAGGGAAATGAATTTTACTTGTTTATGTTTTGAGGGAGACGAATTGGAAATGGAATCGAAGGGGGTGAGAAAGGATTACAACCTTTGTAATTAGTGTACGATACAAGTCCTTAACTACTTGATAAATAAGTTGTCACTTGCAAATATTATTTGAAAATGAGTCTGTGCAACTACAATTTTCAGTTGTAACCAACAATTCCTCATTTCAACATATATTATCACAACACTTATAACACTCATACCACCACACAAAACACTATCAATAAAGAATGACCAATCTCACTCATACATGGATCAGTAGATCACATATATAGATAATAAGACAAAGTGAAAGTGTAATAACATGTATCACACAAGTTGATACAATTATGCAATACATCCAATAGAAGCTATATTTTCAACAACATAATCAAGGCTAGTCATAAATATACATACCACATCATAATATATACGGTTGAATTGCACCATTTTTAGTGGAGATAAAATGTGACATTAATTTCTTGTCAGTCATCGGGAGAGTGTCGGGGAAAGTCTACTGTAGGATAGTGAGAGAAATTGGTACATCTTTTTTCCCCTTTTTTAGAAAAATAAGAAAAGGGTAAATGGATAGTCCCACATAAGTGACAAATATGGCATCACTTGTAGATATGCTTATGATTTTCAAATTGAAAAAAAATGTTATTGACAAAAGTCAAACATTTTAGAAGCTTAAACGTAGTCTCTCTTGTTCACTTCAGTACCACGTCCTTAATAAATGACATTTTGTTTTGCTTTTCCATCACAATGAGTCTTAGCTACAAGCATATGTAGCCATCTTTGGCTACATTTTTTATGGTACAGTTTGTGTAGAGTAAATGTACATGTTTTATAAGTTTGTTGTACAATTTATAAAGTTAGTATGTACATTTAGTACAAATTCAGAAATATCACAATTCACTGTATACATGTACATATACATCCGTACAGTTTTGAATGATCACATGTACAGTTTTCAATGACCAAATGTACATGTATGTAGTTATCTATAGCTACATGTGGTTGTAGCCAAGAAATTGGGTTTCCATCACTACCCTTTTTAGGTTCCAAAGTGGTGATGTGTACAAAGCATTAAATGCAGATCTTTCTCACGATACAAATTAAACTATTACCAAATCTTCATCTCACGAGACAAAGGAAGGGAATTGTATTCAAAGAATACCATATGCACAAATAAGTTCTGATTGGTTCGCTTTTACAGAGAAGAGGATGTGCTTTACACACGCCTTCCTCCTTTTCTTCAGGTTGTTTCTCTCCATCAGGCTGAGCCGTATCGAGCTACATCTCACTTTAGTACTGGTAGGTACTAGCTAAATAAAGGATTAAATGAAATTAAGCCCCTCACCATCACTATGTTGGCCCCTCGAGTTTGGTGTCCTCACTCTCAATCTCATCATTGAATACTGCGCACGTTAACTCCGCCTTCAATGGAGGTGGGTGGCGTCGAATGTCAATCCTCTCCCCTCTCTGTAAGAACCAAAGAACCCGATATATTGAAGTATCCCAAAGGGATATATTCTATGTATTGTTGTATATCTTATTACAGAGGCTAGCTGCATATGTATATATATGGAGAATAGTAACGGCTAATTAGTATAATGAAGGAAAGTTACATAATAAAAGGCCTAGAATACAAACTATAAGCGTACAACATGTGGGCCTAGTATTACATTCTAACATCCCCCTCAAAACAAGACCGGCTAGGAAATGTTTTGTAGTAAGTGAAGTCCAATGTTGTGTAGCAGCGCCCTGTAATCTTTGCCCGGTAGAGATTTGGTGAGGAAATCTGCAACCTGATGACGATTTGAGATGTGTTGAACACAGATCATGCCTTCGGAGATCTTTTGCCTGACATAATGTATGTCTATCTCTATATGTTTGGTTCTTTGGTGAAGAACCGGATTCTTGGCAATATGTACAGCTGATTTGTTGTCGCATCTCACTGGAATTGGTTCCATTTCAGAGACATCAAATTCGTTTATGATTCTGGTCAGCCATGCCAACTCTGTGGTGACCATACGCATGGCTCTGTATTCAGCCTCAGCAGATGATAGTGATATGCTGGCTTACTTTTTCGATTTCCAAGAGATCGGGCTGTTACCTAAGAAAATGTAGAAACCAGAAACCGACTTTCTAGTGTTTGGGCAAGATGCCCAATCACTATCACAATATGCAGTTAAATTGAAAACAGATGCATTATTTAACAACAGACCATATGAAACAGTTCCTTGCAAGTATCGAAGGGTGTGAAGTGCAGCTTGATAATGTTCTTGTGAAGGTTTCTGAAGAAATTGGCTTAAAAGCTGCACAGTGAATGCTATGTCTGGTCTGGTGTGGAGCAAGAAGTTCAGTTTTCCTATTAAACTCCTATATAGTGTTGGATTTTCCAGTAACTGCCCTTTTTCAGTTAACAGTTTTGTTCCAACTGGTAAAGGGGCAGAGACAGTTTTCTGATTTCCAAGGATGTTGTATTCCTTTAAGATTTCAAGACAGAATTTCCTTTGTGTTATTATCAATCCTTTGTTATGATGGAGAAATTCCATCCCCAAAAAATAATGAAGTTTTCCCAAATCTTTGATTTTGAATTTCTGGTCAAGTTTCTGTTTCAAAAACTGTATTTCTGATTGGCTGTTCCCACATATAAGAATGTCGTCTACATACACAGCAAGAAATGTAATTGATTCATCTTCCCTTTTGTGAAACAATGAGTAATCATTTTCAGATCTTATGTAGCCCATTTTGTTTAGAAAATCACTCAGTTTTGAAAACCATTGTCTTGATGCTTGTTTTAATCCGTAAAGGGATTTTTTTAGTTTGCAAGCATTAAGGCCATTTTCAGATTGTAAACCTTGAGGAATTTGCATGTAGATATCCTCATGTAGGTCACCGTGGATAAATGCATTGTTCACATCCAACTGGTCGGTGATCCATTGTTTCTTAACAGCAACAGCAAGCAATGTTCTAATGGTTGTCATTCTTACAACAGGGGAGAAGGTTTCTGTGTAATCTAAGCCATATTTCTGAGTAAAGCCTTTGGCAACTAATCTGGCTTTATATCTTTCTATTGTCCCATCTGCTTTAAGCTTAGTTTTATATACCCATTTGCACCCTATTGCTCTTTTGTTCTTGGGTAATTTCACTAAATCCCAAGTATTGTTGGAAATTAAAGCTTGTAATTCTTTGTGCATAGCTTCATTCCAATGGGTGTATTGAGAAGCTTCTGCATATGTGGTGGGTTCCACCATGTGGAGAAGCTGGTCAAAGTTATTTATGTCAGAAACAAAGCAAAAATGGCTAGGAGGAATATCTGTGAGAGACAGAAAATCTATTTCTGTTGAAGCAGAGACAATAGTTTCAAGATTATTGATTCTGTTTGAGAGAATAGTTGTGAAAATATCGGGCCCAGCTGAAACAGAGGTATGTGTGTAATAATCTTGAAGATATGTGGGAACAGATTTGGTTCTTGTAGATCTTCTGAGATCTGTTGAGGGAAGTATGTGATCTTCAGGAGCAGAAGGAGATGTGGAGGGGTTCCCTGTATCAGATGTGACAGGAGAATGTTGTTCTGTAGTTATTGGGTGTTCTGAATGTGAGGGTGGACTAGAAGGAGAAGCGGTATTTTCAGTGGTGTGGAGTTGTCTGGTATGATCCATTTCAGATGGATCTTCATCAGATTCATAGAATTGAGGTAAAGAAGTGGGAAGGGCCTGGTAACTGTCATCTTGAGTATGAACATATTTGGTTAGGTTATGGAATGGAAAGGTAGATTCATGGAAAACAACATCCCGGGATATGATTATGTTCATGTCTCTCAATCTTAACAGTTTATATGCCTTTTGATGGTCTGCCATGCTTAAATAAACACAAGCATCTGAACGTGGTTCAAACTTTCCCTTGTTTTTTTGTTTAAGTTGGCAGCATAAGAAAGGCATCCAAAAACTTTCATACGTTCATAGGAGGGTTTATGGCCGTATATGACTTCATATGGGGTTTTGCCTTACAAGGTAGAACTGGGAAGTCTATTTATGATTTGAGCAGCGGAAAGAATGCATTCACCCCAGTATTTTGTAAGTATTTTTGATGTAAAAAATAAGGCTCTTGCAGTATTGGCAAGATGTCTGTGCTTACGTTCCACAACTCCGTTTTGTTGTGGAGTGTAAGCACATGAAGTTTGATGTATGGTACCTAGGGATTTGTAAAAAAGTTTTCCCTCATTGGATATTCCCAGTTCATGAGCATTATCAGAACGTATGATTTTGATTTTTTTGTTAAATTGTCGTTCAATCATAAAAATGAATTCCTTTATATATGTAAATGCTTCTGCCTTATTCTGCAGAAGCTTAACCCATATGGCCCTTGAAAAATCATCAACGATACTAAGAAAATACATTTGATCATTGTGAGTCTTTTCTCTAAAAGGCCCGCAAATATCTAAATGTATTAGGTCAAATATGCCTTTAGTGCTAATGGTAGATCTGGGAAAAGGGAGCCTATGATCTTTTGCCAAATGACAACTGTCACACACAAATTCAGAGATCAATCCTTTCTTATTTATTTTTCCAATTTTGTACAATGTTTGTAAAGGGGCATGCCCTAATTGATTTCGCCATCTAATGACATCTTCTGTAACAGAAACAGAAACTGTAACATGTTTCTTTGATTCACTATTCAAGCTATTCTGTTTGCAAACAGATTGGACAGTATCTCTATGTTCAAGAAAAGCAGACAAACATTTTTCATCCAACACATATAAGCCTCTGATCTCAATCCCTAGCAGCATAAATGTGGAAGTATCAAGGTCCTGTAAAGCACATTTGCTATCAGAAGTCACTAGATTCGCATTTATTTGTTGTAAAAATTTTCTAACAGATAGCAGATTGAACTTAAAGGATGTGACATGATATACATTTTGTAGGGTAAAATTTGAGGTTAACGGAACATTTCCTATTCCTTGTATGATGCCAGGATGACCATCTGGCATGGTTACCCTATAATTGCATTGTTTATATGAGAGATGGTCAAACATAGAGTAATTGCCACAAACATGGTCTGTGGCTCCAGTATCTATAATCCATTTGTTTTCTAGACTAGAATACACATTCACATTCAGACAATAATTTAATTTCCAGAAGTTAGGATACGTACCTGCAAACTGATTATAACAATCAGTTGTAGTCATATACTGGATTTCTTGGTCATTTTGAAGATAAGCTGCGAGGCTCGTCATTTGCTGTGGAGATAATCCAGGAACACTAACTGTCTGATTCTTGAGATACGCTTTAATGCCTTCTAACTGGTGGTGATTCATTCCTGGAACGGGTGATTCTTCTATTTGACTTCTCTGTTCAGATTGTGAGGATTGCTCTGGCATTAGGGTTCCTCCCAAGCATTTTTTCTCTTTTTGTTGCTTCCAATAACTGGGAAATGTGCCCTTTACCCAGTAACATTCCTCGTAGGAATGTCCAAGCTTTTTGCATTTTGAGCATTTGGCCTTTCTATCTTCTTGTTTTGCTTGATTTGTGGTGTTTCGTCTTGCTGGATTTTGCCCAAGATTTGCAGTCGAGTGGCAGGTAAGACTTTCTGGAGTGGCGTTTTTCTGATTCTGGTTATCTTTGTGTTCTTCCTCTTGCTTCGCCATGGCGTATACACGCTCAATATCTGGTAATGGCGACATCATCAAGATGTTGCTGCGCAAGGTCTGGAATTTGGAGTGCAAGCCCATCAAGAAGTCGATGACCCTTTCATCTTCGGTGATTTTGACTAATTTTGAAGAAGCTCCACAGGAACAAACTGGGTAGTTCGTGATTTGCTTATATTCGTTCCAGAAGCTAACCCAGTTTGTATAGTAGGTGTTTAGGTCATCTTCATTCTGTTGAATCTTCCTTGATTCTTGTCGGAGTGTGTACATGCGTGTTCCAGTGGATAGGTCGTAGCGACGACATAGATCTGCCCAGATAGCTTCAGCAGTCAGAAGATATAAAACAGATTTGCGGATGGATTCGTCCAAAGCAGTAAACAGCCACCCCATCACCATGCCATTTGCCTTTTTCCAAGCATTTCTTCGCGCGCCTTGATAATTCTCTAATTTGACGCTTCCATCGACAAACCCTAGTTTGGATTTTGAGATAAGACCGACTAGAAAATTTTGCTTCCAATCGAGGAAGCCCTTTCCGGCGAATCTGTAGGCGAGTTGCATGCCTGGGTAGTCAGAAGCATGAATATACAGCTCGTCGGTGGCGGCCGCATTTTCTTTGTCCTTGCTTTTCTGAGTTTCTTCGTCATCGCCCAAAGTCTTGTTTTCCTCATCGCCCAAAGTCTTGTTTTTCTCGGGCGTTTCTTTTTCATCTGCCATTGTTGACGTACCTCAAGAAGAGGAACGAAAAGAAGATTGTTGAGGAGATTGTTTTCTTTGAGATTCGAAGAAGGAAATTGGGGATATTGATTTCTTCGGGTTCTTGGTCTGTTTCTCGCTTCTGATACCATGTAAGAACCAAAGAACCCGATATATTGAAGTATCCCAAAGGGATATATTCTATGTATTGTTGTATATCTTATTACAGAGGCTAGCTGCATATGTATATATATGGAGAATAGTAACGGCTAATTCTGTGTAGACAGAATTAGTATAATGAAGGAAAGTTACATAATAAAAGGCCTAGAATACAAACTATAAGCGTACAACATGTGGGCCTAGTATTACATTCTAACACTCTCAGCTTAAAAGATATGGATGTCAGTACCATTAACGTCGGGCGGTGGATTTTCTCCAATCGATCAGAATGGGTGCATGTCGGTTACTTTTCTAGGTATTTTTCTTGTCTCGTCTGATTTACAGGTAGCGACCTTCTCCCAATTATGTATCTTGATCCCCAATTTTTAAAAAATATTCCATGTCCAAAATCATCTTCATCACCCCTCTCCACTTCCTTGATTTCTCAAAAAAGCTAGCCTTATTTCTACACAACCCCCTCCCCCGATGGACTCCATCATCTCTAATTGTTCCCGCCTCCAGCTTCACCCTGCAAAAATGACGACTATTGATTTTGAGACTCTCCTAAACAACCCTACTTTACCAGAACTCCAAAAAGCCCTCTTTGGTAGAGTTTTGCACCGTAATCGGATACCACCAAAGGTCCATCAGATTGTCATGATCCAAATCAGGAAGCCGAAAACTTTTCTTCGAGTTAAGGAAGTTGGATTCAATTGCTTCACACTTTAGTTCTCTGCCGACAATGACATCCGTAACATCCTTACCAACTGTAACAACCTAGTATCCCACTGTTGTGATATTGTCCAATTTGTCGTAACTCACGACTTTGTATCAAAGGGGTCCATTCCCACTCAAAAGGCCTCACAGGAAAGGTATCCCCATCCATATAAAGAGTGATTTGTTCTCTGCTCCTGTAACACCCCTAATCCTAAACCTGTAATAACGTCGCAAGTTGTAGCATAATAAATAACAAATCGCAGCGGAAAATAAAACTATCTACCTTGGTGTTACACACCGCCACTCACCCTTGTGAGCAACAAGACAACCTTACTCTTTCCAACAATACAACTCCTCACGCTGTGATGAACAGATACTGAGCACTCTAATTATTACAACCCAATTCCAACTAAATGAGCAACTAACTGAATACAACAACCTTCTTAATACAATACAATAAAACCAACAGTGTTTGCTGAAAACACATCAACTACCCCCGTGTCCCGCACTCCGGCTTGAGTCTTCTTCAACAACCTGGAATGTTTGGCCCAATGAAGGGCTCAGCAATCGAAATGATGGTATGCTAAATGTAGTCTTAAATCATCCAGATTCCTTAAGTCGTTTTAGCCATCTTGATATTAGGTTCTTTACATGAAATACCGGTTTACAATAATAACAGTAATAACTGAAAACATATAACAATCACTTAACAATTCACCTGTAAACATCAGTGTACAATAGTACACAACACCAATAACCTCACAACAATAATCCATAGCAATAACCAATAATCACACGTTAATAATCCATAACAATCACCAAACAAGATACGCGTATTAAACTGTACTTGTTAGTTGGCCACCTGACCCTTATCTTTTAAACCAATCATTTAACCTTTTCCAATTAATTTCCACCTCAAGCGTCATGTCAAGACAACCCTTATAACTTATTAATGGACAGTAGTCCCCTGTGTTCCATTGGAACTGTTACCAGTTGAC
>CM041782.1:172361537-172559072 GCA_023374045.1 Limonium bicolor | reverse complement strand
ACATGTGTTCCTTGTTTTCCAGTATGGCGAAGAGCATGCATGTTCGCCGGTGGGTTGAAAAAATTACAGAGGCGCAGAAGAAGAAGAAGAAGAAGAAGGAGAAGAGTTGCAGAGAATCCTTGTTCGACAGTGTAGGTTGTAAAAGAGTGAGGAGAAAATATATATAATAAGAGAAAGAGAAAGAGCCGTGTTAATTTTCGCCGAAAATTTGAATTCCCGCTTAGACTATATACCACGGTTCTAACAAGGAACCGTCATTTAAAGTTCTTTAACCATGACTAAAAATGATGGTTTTGACAAAACTGTGGTATATAGAAACCCTATATACGACGGTTCTCCAAGAACCGTGGTATATTCACTCCGGCATGTACTATATACCATGGTTGCCCTGAAAACCGTGGTATATAACTAACCTATATATGACGGTTCCGGAAAAACCGTGGTATATGCGCTCTGGTATGCACCTTAAACGACGTTTTCTTTTAAAACCGTGGTTTATAAACTTTAAACCACGGTTTTCCATTTAACCATGGTTTAAACACCGTCATTAAAAACATTTTTTCCACTAGTGTATGCCATTACCTTTGGCTAACATTTGAGTATGTTCAGCTCACTCCGCATTACGGTTCGGATTTCAAATTATCCCGTTTAGGGTTATAGTGTCTCCCGTTCTTAGGGTAGACCGTGGGTACTTCTCTTATGGTTTTAATTGGTTTGGTATCTTCTTCGGTGGTGAACGGTATCCTCCGGTACCTTAGATGATCACCCTGGGTATTTTATCCCATTCATCGAATGTCGATGTGTTCTTATCAGGCATTCGCCTCATTGTATTTAGACCAGGTATCCATTCCAGCTGTTTCATGCTTTTGTTTCAAGTCCTTGAGACATATCCAATGTCTTTAGTCAATTACTAGTGCTTCTCGCACTTTTTAACTCTTAATCGTCCTCCTGGAGTAAGTTCTTGACTCCTTTAGCTTGTAAGCTAATCTAAGTTCCTTCGATGGTTCAAGGTATCCAACTGTTTCAGTTTGAGTTTACACTTACCTTATGGTCCGTAGAACGGAGCTGACTACCTCCCGTGTTTCGTACACTATATGTATACATATGTGGGGTACCTTGTTGGTACGTTACCACTTACCTGACTAACTCACAAAGGGGTCTGTCAGGTCCGCAAGCTCCTTCGGAGTGCGGTCGTCTCACATCCCGTATTTTGGTACACTCGTAGAGCTCGTTGCACGCCTAGGTGAAGTATTCTATTGTCATCTCCTCTTGTATCACTATATGATACTCACCTCGATCGTTCTGGTTTGGTTTTAAAAATCTGAGATTAAAAGAAAAGTTTGTGGTTTTGAAAGAAAAATTTGGGTTTTGAAATAAAAATCCTCGGTTTGAAAGAAAGTCTTCATGGCGTTGCCATGACTGAGGTCTTGACCAAGTCTAGCTTCCTGCTGACTGGTACGTTCATTAACATAGTGGTCGGGCCGTTAGGCCTTTTCAAGGTTTTGTTTGCAAGTGCGCGGGTACGTCGATTTTTAGGTTACCTAATACCGGTTACGGTATTGTTTTCATCCATTTTTGATCTTAGTAATCAACTCCCTGAGTGGCTTCTCAGTGTCCTTGACATGACTGTCGTTAATTCGGGTGCTTTCCCGATCCTAGTGGTACTCCATGTACCTCGCTTCGTTGCTCGGTCCCACACCTTTATGGTGGTTACCGAGGTTTGGCTAATCTTTGGGAACCACATTGTAGTCTGGTTGGTGTACATCTTACGAAGGCCCCCATAGTTGTTTGGACTATGCCATTCATGTATTACTGCCTCTTGGCATTGTAGGTTTGAAATTGTCCATCCTTGACTACGTCCTTAGTCGGTTTGTATACCGTTAGTGGTATTATCATGTGTTTGCAATCCATAGACTCTCTTGTCTCGGTTTGTTATTTTGCCCTTTTGCTTCATCGCGTGGCCATGCTTCCCTTCTTGTTGGCTGCGTATGGTTCTCGCGACTGCGAAGCACGTCGCCCCATGGTGCTGCAAATTCCATTATCCCGTAACTAGGATCTTCAATATTTTGTCATTTAGTACGGTTATTGTCATTGAAACGGGTGCCGTCTACGGGATTTCAAATTCTTGGAATCACCGTATGACAGGTTCTTTCCCCTTATAAGGTTTATTCTACGTCTGCCAGATTGGGTTTCCCCGAGTATGAGAGGTCTTTCCATCTCTCTGTCAATCCTTCCCCAACTTGTAACGGGGGTTGCGGAGGGTGGGATTGGTTATGTAGGTATCTAGATCACACTGGAAGTTCCTAACTAGTGTACCTCACACAGAGGGATTGGTTAGCCCTAAATCTCTAATACCTAACTCGGTATTTTCCTAAACTCGGTATTCAGACCATCAGAGCGATACTTCGCTCTGATACCACTTTTTGTAACACCCCTACCGGTAATCACCCCATTATCTCCTAACCCGTCTCCATTATCAATACACAAGCAGCTGAAATCCAAACTAAAACCGGGGGTGATACAATGTCGTTAGTCACCCACGTGACTAACAAGGCCAATCCAAACACAAATACAACAACAAATACAATATCGGTCTGATGGGTTTTATACCGAGTACACTATACAAAAGACGCTTCCTTACTTAAACAATTCTCAAACTTAAACAACTTCAAATCCATTATATACAATACGATCTCAAATCTGTTCTATACCGAGTATCTATAATTCTCAAGTTCATCGTGGACCTTTCGGTCTTACAAATCCATATTACAACAAATTCAATTCTTATACGACTACCTGTCCTACTCTCGAACGGTGACCGGCTACAAGCCCTATACAATTCACTACTATCTATATGTCACTCCTAGCTATCCCTGCTTAGCTGTCGGTTTCTTACAGTGATCATGTCCGCTTCGGGTACCTGCACACTAAAAACGTTGCCCCTAAGGGCTCAGCTTACGCTGCATATGACTTCCGCATACCCCGCGTACTAGTGAGGGTACGCTGACTAATTGGTCGAGAGCATGCAGTTCATTTTATTTCAAACAGCATGCAAGACAACAATACATTATATATGTATGTCAACACAATCAAGTTCATCATTGAACACAAACACTAACCCACACACACGGGGTTAGTTTATTTGGTCACATACCTAGGCTTGAGGGTTTCTATCTCTCTAAGCGTTACTCTTTTGCTCATGTCTTACCCATTCTCTTGGGTACTCTTACTCACAATCTCACAAGGCCTACAAGGCTCAACTTAATTCTCAAGTTCTAAACTCACAACTCAATCCTCAATACTCACTTACTCAATACTCAAGTTCTTCATTCCATACTCAATGCTCAAGGTATATGTTAAGTCATTCTGACGACCTCCGGGCAGGGTCATACACAAGACCCACCACCGGGCTCAAATACAGATAGGGCTATACAGTTAGCTCCTCAAATACTCAAATGTCCGGTTCACTACCGGACTACTCAAATTCCCAAAACTCCACGCTCGGAGTCAATTCACAATCTCAAGGATTAGCCTCGAAGTATCTCTCTCGATAGCATCTAGTGGCTTAGGGAATTCCTCAACGTCTGGTATTATAAGATTTAAGGTTTCAACCAATTTATTGAATTCTCTCATGTTCGGGACATTGTTCTTGTTAGTCGGTTCCTCGCATTGGGGTTCGACTATATCTCTAAGGGGTTTAGTGATCCCTTACCATGCTTTACTTTACTCAAGGTTTCTATTTCGAACAACCTTCCGATCCTCTAGTTAGAGGTTACTCATATACTTCCACTAATGTTTGTTGCGTGGATTAAGTCGTTTCGGTTCTCAAACCATTATCAGGAGGTTACTACTTGATAAGTGTCTAAATGAGCATGTTATTTAGGTGTATTTCATGTATAATATTAGCACTTTTCTTGCTCATTTCTCCACTTCGGTTAGTTTTCCTCTAGTTTATGTTTTATTGTTTATCTCACAAAATTATTGGTTTAACATGAGGAAAACCAAGCCGGGAGTGAAGTAGACAAAGAGACGAACGCGTAGACGCAAACGGCTCAGAAAACGGAGTCCAAACGAAGAATCTAGAGCCGGTCAAAGTTTGAAGGAAAATAAGCCACGGTCAAGGGTTGCAACTGCCCCATAACTAGCGGTCTCCTCACGTGCAACCGCCTGGCGGACAACACCACACCAAACCGCCACCTATCAGGCGGTCTCCCAGGACACCACACCACCAACCGCCACTTATCAGGCGGTCTTCCACAGGCGGACAAGATTAAAATCGCGCCCGAACATAGTTTCCTTCCTCGCGCGACTCTGCAACTCGCCTTATCTATCTACCCCGCCGTCGCCTACCTTATTTCGCTCACGCGTATCCAGCTCCTGTCCCCTGCATTAAATGAAGCAATCAATGCTTCAATCAGTGAAGAAATCAACAGAGGCAATCAACTGCAAGTCTTCTACGTAGTCTTCATTTCTTCTATAAATACCCATTCCCTACAGCCTTGTACGAGTGCACGGAGAAAACCAGAAAATCACTCACACTCACCTCATCTCATTCTCTTCCAGTAAATCGCTCCCGTATACCATTTCACTCCATTAATTCTCTAATTCACCCACTTCACTTATAATAGCCTACGTACATGTTTCACTCTTCGACCTCTCCATTTCTCCATTCACTAATCACGTCTCCGTGCTGTTATTACGTCCAACCTCTGTCAGTTTTATTACCAGTTAATATGTCTGGCTAAGGAGGATTTGCTCCGGGCAAGGTTTTTAATTATGGTTTGTTAGCTGTGTAATATATTTCTACCGGTTAAAATAAATTCAGTTTGTTACGATTAAAGTTTTGTTTCTCTCCCTTTTTAATAAATTTCATCGGTTTATTAAAAAGCCTTACTAAGTCTGTTTTTAATTTCATCGGTTAGAAACAGACGGGTTAATTAAGCCGTAAAACTGTAAGAACTTATTTTCATCGTTTAAGTTAATACATGTTGCAAGAATAAAGCCTCATACTCCTCTGCCGTTTACAGGCTTTTGCTCGAGTTTTCATCGGACCTTGCATTACAGGTAAACGAGTTCTTAAGAGTTTTCATCGGACCTTAAGAAAATTACAGGAATCTTGCCAAACTATTTTATTAAACCGGTAGAGTTAGCACAATTAATTAAATCATATTAACCTGAACCCGGAGTTCCATTTAATTCATCTGCACTCAGTTTTCTAATCTGCTTAATTTTCTCTAAAAACAAGTCAATTAACTTCCCCCCTTTTGTGACAAGCTTAGGAACTATTTTAGCTCGCTATAAGTCCCACGGTTTGACCCCGGCCGCTTCTGTCTTCTATACTACTGCGACCGGGTTTTAATTTGCAGCCCGACGGATATTTTGAGTATTAATTTCTTTCTTTCAATAACTACTCCTCTTCTAATCACTCACGATAAATCCACTCTGCAAAATGGCGCCGTTGCCGGGGACTTGATTTAATCTAGTCCCTAAGCCCCGGTTAATTCACCAGTTTTAATTACAATAATCTGTTAATCTACAAAAAAAAAATAAAAAAAAAAACTGTTAATCCAATTTGGACATATAACCTCGGACATCTGACTTGGACAGTGGACATCTGACTTCTGATCTGACTTGGACATCTGACTACTAACTTGTTAATATTATTGTCATTTATTTCTGTCATTTCGTTCCATTGTCTCTAACTACTAACTTTAAAATTTCCAGTCATTTCGTTCCATTGTTATTTCGTTCCATTGTCATTTCTTTCCATTGTATACTAACTACTAACTTTAATTTCTGTCTACTAATTCCTAACATTTTTATTATTCTAACGTATAACCAGTTCTTTTCTCTGTTTTGAGTGGTGTATGCCTTTCACCAGGTCACAGAGCCTCCCAGAGAATATTAATCACACGGTTGGTTACATCCCAGAAATCGAGAGAACCTTTCTGCGCAATCTCAGGCAGAGACGAACTCAACAAAATACCACCACAGTGATAGATTCTGACCCGGAAGCTAACATGGCAGCTACACCAGCAACGGTTCGAAATATCAACAGGCCGTCTAACCAAGGACAACAGCCTGCTATCGTCCTTCCTCACCTCAGCCCATCCGAATACGATGAGTGGCAGAAGCTGAAGCCATATCATCAGATTCGATGTGTGAAGGAGTTGGGCATGTTTGATGGCACCAGTCCAGACGAAGCCCTGTTACATGTTACAAAATTCTTACAACATGCCAATAGCCTTACTGCAACCGACGCAGTACTTCAATATGCAAGATTGTTTATTCCCACACAGCCTGACGGGAAACGCGAGCAAGTGGTATCATAGCTTAACACCGAGTACCATTGGTACCTGGGACGACATGGCCACCAAGTTCTATGACAAATTCCTACCCCGAGCCGAACTTTGGAGATGATTGCTGAAATTTATAATTTCAAGCAACCAGGGTCGGAGAATATTTGTGAAACTTGGGACCGTTTCAAAGGTCTACTACTCACTTGTCCTCACCACGGTCTGACGAAGGAACAAGTATCACAATTGTTTTACAAGGGCTTGATCGGTCCGTGCAGAACAATGGTGTTATCTTCGTTAGGGGCTGACGTTCTGAAAAAGCCGGGAGCACAATTTCTGAACAGCATGGAGTCTCTCTGTGAGGAAATTAGAGACTGGGCCTCCGGTGGATCAAGGAGCGGTACTCCAGGATTATATCATGTTGGGGAAAGTGATAACAAGTTCGATCAATTAATGAAAAGCCATGAGCAACTCATGGAAAGCAATGCTCAGCAAGCAACAAAAGTGAGCACTCTACAGAAAGTGGTCGAACAGATGGCTATGAATTCCTTCCCTCAGCAAGCTAAGTCGATGATTTCCCGACCACCTACTACCCCTCCAGGCTATGCTCCTCAATCTCAACCAACTCCAACAAATTCTTGTACGCAATGTTGCGGGCCTCATGATTACAATCAATGCCCCCAACTACAAGAAATGAAAGCAGCGGAGGAAGCAAACTACATCACCAACAACTCAGGATACAGACAACCATGGCAACGTAACATGCAATCCAACCTTAGCTACTCAAACACCGGAAATATCCAAAACCCACATACCCTACAAACATCCCAAAATTACAGACCTCAGTCCAATTTCCAAGGAGGCCAAAGGCAATATCAACAACAGCCTTATGGCAATGAAGCTTCATCGAGCCGACCAACTCAACCTCCTTCGAATCCTGAGTCTGATATGTCTCAGATGCAGGAAATGTTTAAGGCGATGATGGGTAAATCACGAGATACGCAAGAAGAGGTCGCAGCTCTGCGCAAAGACCAAAAAGCCTTGCAATCTCAAATCCAACAGCTACTCACTCAACAAAGACCACCTGGTCAATTCCCTTCACAGACTAATCCCAATCCGAAGGAACAAGCAAATTCAGTCCTTATAGATGATGGCACATGTCAATCAACAAACTTGTGTGCAGTCTCTTTAAGGAGTGGAAGGGAACTTGCCACCAGCAAAGGAAAAGAAAAAGAAAATCTTGAAGATTCCTACATCAATGTTGATGAAACCACCAAACCAACTTACCTCCCTCAGAAATCCCAATTCCTACTCCTGTTACTCCACCTCCATCTCGAATTACCATCGACATCCCAACCTCCACTCATAAAAACAATGAACTCCCATTTCCGAACAGAATGAAAAAGAAACATCTTGATGAGCATTCTCCAAGTTCTTGAGTATTTTCAAGAAACTGACCCTCGACATACCTCTGATCGATGCTTTGCAAGAGATGCCTAACTACGCAAAATTCCTCAAGGATCTCTTGACAAAAAGAAAAAGAAACCTGGAAAAGAGACAGTGCACCTGACAGAGGAATGTTCTGCAGCCCTTCTTCGAGCACTCCCTCCTAAACAAACAGATCCGGGAAATCCCGTGATCCCGTGCTTTATAGGTGGGGTGGACTGTGGAAGTGGTCTATGCGACCTAGGAGCCAGCATTAATATCATGCCATACGCCACCTTCTTGAAAGTTAAAGGAGGAGAAATGCAACCGGTTCCTTTTAAACTCCAACTAGCAGACAGATCAGAGATCAAGCCCATGGGCATAGTCCGAGATTTGGTAGTTGGAGTGTCTCGCTTCATCTTTCCAGCTGATTTCGTCATTCTAGAAATGGATGACGATGTCGAGGTTCCCCTGATTCTAGGTCGACCGTTTCTAAGTACCGCCAAAGCTATCATTGACGTCCACGACGGGAAAATCACTCTTCGGTACGAAGATGAGACGATTGAATTCGACATGCAGAAAATGATGAAGAAAAGCTCAAACTTTTCTCCTCATGCTAAGACGGTGGGATTCACAGATGACGAGGAGGAGGAAGGCGATTTTGCTACAGAGGAGGACACGTATTTTCCATCTTCCATCCAGGAAGCTGAAACTGAACCCCTAGAGCGAGTATTATTTACTCCTCTAGAAGAAAAGATGGAGGATCCAGAAGGTAACGCCATGCTGGCGTACGTGGAAAAAGGAAGGGCTGGTTATCAATCGTTCCGGCCACCAATCGAAGAACTCGACAGAAAACCTCAAAAATCAATTCCATCAGTAGAACAACCACCAACTCGAGCTTAAAGAAATACCCTCTAACCTCAAGTATGCCTTCCTAGCTGAAAATGACCATTTGCCTGTCATTATTTCCTCTTCTCTGAATTCCGGGAGGAAAAAAGTTACTTGAGGTATTAAAAAGCACAAGACAGCAATAGGGTGGACTATCGCTGATATCAAAGGAATTGATCCCTCCTATTGCACGCACCATATTTACATGGAGGAAAACTTCAAGCCTATCCGACAACCTCAACGCCGGCTAAACCCTAACCTCAAGGAGGTAGTTCGAAAGGAGGTTCTGAAACTCCTTGACGCAGACATCATCTATCCAATTTCTGACAGTCCATGGGTCAGTCCTGTTCAAGTTGTCCCTAAGAAGGGGGGCATCGAAGCTGTTATTAATGAAAAGGGAGAGACTATCCCTCAAAGAAAGATACAGGATGGCGCATGTGTATTGATTATCGGCGTTTGAACTTGGCCACCAGGAAGGATCATTTCCCTCTCCCCTTCATCGACCAGATGTTGGAACGACTTGCAGGGCAAGAGTACTACTGTTTTCTAGATGGGTTCTCGGGTTATTTTCAAATACCAATCGCACCTGAGGACCAGGACAAGACAACCTTCACTTGTCCTTACGGTACCTTTGCATACCGACGAATGCCTTTCGGTCTATGCAACGCCCCTGCTACCTTCCAGAGATGTATGCAAGCAATATTTGCTGACTTCATCGAGCAGAGCATAGAAGTCTTCATGGACGATTTCTCAGTCTATGGCTCTAGTTTCGACAAATGCTTGGCACAACTAGATTTGATCCTGAGACGGTGTGAGGATACGAATCTCGTCTTAAACTGGGAGAAGTGTCATTTTATGGTCAAGGACGGGATCGTCCTTGGACATAAAATATCAGCAAAAGGGATAGAGGTGGATAAAGCCAAGGTGGAGGTTATGAGAAGTTACCAGCACCAACTACAGTTCGAGATATACGAGCATTTCTAGGGCATGCAGGATTTTATCGGCGGTTTATTCAGGACTTCTCCAAAATCAGCAAACCATTGACCGACCTGCTACAGAAAGATGCCCCGTTTCATTTTGATGAAAGTGTTCAGCTGCTTCCAAATAACACAAAAATTGGTGACAGCACCTGTGGTCATACCACCTGATTGGTCTCTTCCTTTTGAGATCATGTGTGACGCAAGTGACTATGCCGTGGGGGCAGCTCTTGCCAGAAAAGAGAAAATCTTGAGAGTGATCGCCTATGCTAGCAGAACACTGAACGACGCGCAGAAAAACTATACGACCACCGAAAAAGAACTTTTGGCTATAGTTTTCTCCCTCGATAAGTTCAGATCTTACTTATGGGGAAGCAAAGTCATCGTGCATACAGACCACTCCGCTCTCAAATACTTATTCACGAAACAAGAAGCCAAGCCTCGCTTATTGCGCTGGATTCTTCTACTTCAAGAGTTTGACATCGAAGTCAAAGATAAGAGCGGGAAACTGAATGTCGTCGCTGACCATCTCTCTAGGTTGGTGACTCCTACAGATAGTGTGCCCATCAACGAATTCTTCCCCGACGAGACTGTTTTCTCCATCACCAAAGTACAGGAGCCATGGTACGCAGACCTGGCCAATTATTTAGTCTCAGGAACAGTACCCTACGATTTTTCCTACTCCCAGAAGAAGAAATTTCTTTCTGACTCGAGGCATTATTTCTGGGAGGACCCGTACTTGTTCACGAGTTAGTGCTGATGGGTTATTCGACGATGTCTCCCGGAAGAAGAGGTTTCGAGCGTCATTCACTTTTGTCATTCTCGGGAAGCCGGAGGTCACCATGGACCCACGAGGACCGCTGCTAAGATCCTGGCCTCAGGTTTTTATTGGCCAACCCTTCATAAAGATGTGTACCAATTCTGCAGACAATGTGATAATTGTCAGAAAATGGGTAACACATCCAGGAGACATGAGATGCCACAACAAGGGATACTAGAAGTAGAGCTCTTTGATTGTTGGGGCATAGATTTCATGGGACCGTTCCCTTCCTCGCAGGGCCACGAATATGTTCTAGTGGCAGTTGATTATGTGTCAAAGTGGGTGGAGGCTATACCCTGTCATCATGCCGATGCAAAGACAGTAACCAGTTCCTCAAAAAGCACATCTTTACCCGTTTCGGCGTGCCCAGAATTATTATCAGTGATGGGGATCTCACTTCTGCAACCGTTTATTCGAAGCACTTATGGTTAAGTACGGGGTACGTCACAAGGTAGCTTTACCTTATCACCCCCAGACAAACGGCAAGCAGAAGTTTCCAACCGAGAGTTAAAATGGATCCTTCAGAAGACGGTTAACTCATCAGAAAGGATTGGGCACTTAAGCTAGATGATGCGCTTTGGGCTTACCGCACTGCATTCAAGACTCCCATCGGGATGTCTCCTTTTAAGCTTGTTTATGGGAAATCATGTCATCTGCCAGTCGAGCTGGAACATAAGGCGTATTGGGCACTCAAGGCCCTAAACTTCGATTTAGAAGCCGCAGGAGAAAAGCGGAAGTTTCAACTCTCTGAACTCGAGGAGTTAAGAGATCAGGCATACCGAAGTGCGACGATATACAAGGACCGCACCAAGAAACTTCATGACCAGATGATCCACAAACGCGACTTTCAGGTTGGCGACGGAGTGCTGCTTTACAATTCCAGATTGAGACTATTTCCTGGAAAACTCAAGTCTCACTGGACTGGCCCATTCCAAGTCGTTGGAACCACTCCTTTTGGTGTTTACGAACTCCAGAATCAAAAAGGAGAAAACTTCAAGGTCAATGGATCACGTTTAAAAAGGTATGTCGGAATTCTTGAAAATAATGGTGCTATGTTCGAAATTTCTTTCATACAGGAATACGAGGAAGCTTCCACCCCAAAGGAACAACAGACAACACCTCTACATCATAAGTTTACAAAAATGTACAAACATCCTAACACCAGCAGTTCAGATACTTCGCCCTCGAACTCTTCTCCAACATGAAGCTTGGTCAAATACGTCTAGCTAGAGACGTTAAACCCGGGCAGCTCGGTGGGAGGCAACCCACTATCTATCTTTTATTTTCCTTTAATTTAATGTTTTTTCTTTTTGTACTATATTTCCCTTTTATATGTTATAAAATGCAGGCTTCACTTGAGTTCTTCTCGCTGTGTAGAATATTCTTTACAGGTTAATTCATGACATTCCACAGCAACACTCAAGTGTGGGGGAGCTCTACACACTCTACGAAATCTGGGGAGTACACTCTTTCCTTTACTAATTGCATGCCCTATTAATTTTATTTCATCTACGCAATGAGGGCATTGCTTAAGCTTAAGTGTGGGGGAAGAGCCTTTTCAGGTCATCTAAATGCTTAAAATTGTTAAGTCTCTCTGCTTATCTTCTGCTTACCTCGCATTTGTTCAAAAATTGAATTATGTACCCTGCTAATGTAGGTTGTTCTCTTTAAAAACAAATACTATTATGAATTGTGGATAAAGGGTACAAATTTTTAAAAAATTTTCATTTGATTACTTTTGAGGAGCATTTTTATGCGGTGTGACCAAATAATCTGCAAATTGGTTGGATTTTATTGCTCAGGGTTTCTTTCTGTCTTCTCTCTTAGGGATTGCTAAGGGGTATTTCTCTGTTAAAAAAGAAGAAGATAAAAAAAAAATAAGGGACTTTCGAGACACCATTGGTAACCAACAAAGAGAGTTGAGTGTTCTTGAATACAAAGGCATTATGCCTATTTTCTCATCTCATGCAAAAGTGAAGCAAATGCATAAATCTTTTTTCCTTTTATTTTCTCCTCAATGCCCATTCTTGAGAGAAGTTGGCCATGGTAAAAGTTCTCGGAGTCACAAACAAAAGAAACATTGAAGTACCTTAGATCATACCCCGAAACTCTATATTTTGTTTTCACCTGAGCACACCTATGCCACCAGCAGATAATTTTTCACACTCCTCAATAAGTTTTAGAGATCATGAACTATTGACTTTTTTATCCTACCCTTCATAATAATATTTGTTAGTATTGAGCATTTCCTACTTGCTTAGGTACATGGTTTTACTTGAGGACAAGCAAAAAGATAAGTGTGGGGGTGTGATAAGTGTCTAAATGAGCATGTTATTTAGGTGTATTTCATGTATAATATTAGCACTTTTCTTGCTCATTTCTCCACTTCGGTTAGTTTTCCTCTAGTTTATGTTTTTTGTTTATCTCACAAAATTATTGGTTTAACATGAGGAAAACCAAGCCGGGAGTGAAGTAGACAAAGAGACGAACGCGTAGACGCAAACGGCTCAGAAAACGGAGTCCAAACGAAGAATCTAGAGCCGGTCAAAGTTTGAAGGAAAATAGGCCACGGTCAAGGGTTGCAACCGCCCAAGAAGAGGCGGCTGCAACCGCCCCATAACTAGCGGTCTCCTCACGTGCAACCGCCTGGCGGACACACACACCAACCGCCACTATCAGGCGGTCTCCCAGGACACCACACCACCAACCGCCACTTATCAGGCGGTCTTCCACAGGCGGACAAGATTAAAATCGCGCCCGAACATAGTTTCTTCCTCGCGCGACTCTGCAACTCGCCTTATCTATCTACCCCGCCGTCGCCTACCTTATTTCGCTCACGCGTATCCAGCTCCTGTCCCCTGCATTAAATGAAGCAATCAATGCTTCAATCAGTGAAGAAATCAACAGAGGCAATCAACTGCAAGTCTTCTACGTAGTCTTCCTTTCTTCTATAAATACCCAGTACCTACAACCTTGTACGAGTGCACGGAGAAAACCAGAAAATCACTCACACTCACCTCATCTCATTCTCTTCCAGTAAATCGCTCCCGTATACCATTTCACTCCATTAATTCTCTAATTCACCCACTTCACTTATAATAGCCTACGTACATGTTTCACTCTTCGACCTCTCCATTTCTCCATTCGCTAATCACGTCTCCGTGCTGTTATTACGTCCAACCTCTGTCAGATTTATTACCAGTTAATATGTCTGGCTAAGGAGGATTTGCTCCGGGCAAGGTTTTTAATTATGGTTTGTTAGCTGTGTAATATATTTCTACCGGTTAAAATAAATTCAGTTTGTTACGATTAAAGTTTTGTTTCTCTCCCTTTTTAATAAATTTCATCGGTTTATTAAAAAGCCTTACTAAGTCTGTTTTTAATTTCATCGGTTAGAAACAGACGGGTTAATTAAGCCGT
This sequence comes from Limonium bicolor, assembly GCA_023374045.1. Classification (NCBI taxonomy): domain Eukaryota; kingdom Viridiplantae; phylum Streptophyta; class Magnoliopsida; order Caryophyllales; family Plumbaginaceae; genus Limonium; species Limonium bicolor. The sequence goes on along the minus strand of CM041782.1, from coordinate 172,545,246 downwards.
AAAACTGTAAGAACTTATTTTCATCGTTTAAGTTAATACATGTTGCAAGAATAAAGCCTCATACTCCTCTGCCGTTTACAGGCTTTTGCTCGATGTTTTCATCATCGGACCTTGCATTACAGGTAAACGAGTTCTTAAGAGTTTTCATCGGACCTTAAGAAATTACAGGAATCTTGCCAAACTATTTTATTAAACCGGTAGAGTTAGCACAATTAATTAAATCATATTAACCTGAACCCGGAGTCCATTTAATTCATCTGCACTCAGTTTTCTAATCTGCTTAATATTTTCTCTTAAAACAAGTCAATTAACTTCCCCCCTTTTGTGACAAGCTTAGGAACTATTTTAGCTCGCTATAAGTCCCACGGTTTGACCCGGCCGCTTCTGTCTTCTATACTACTGCGACCGGGTTTTAATTTGCAGCCCGACGGATATTTTGAGTATTAATTTCTTTCTTTTAATAACTACTCACTCTCTTCTAATCACTCACGATAAATCCACTCTGCACTACTCCCGTATGCTTTCTTACGTTCTAGTGCGTTCGTAGGTTTATGTTACCGTGTATTGTTCGATAGTTGTAGTGTGTTCCTCCTCCATTTTATATTTCACACTTGACTCCTTCTACGAGTCTCTACTCACACAAGACTCAACTATTTGTCGCACTACCACACACCAATCACCAACAACAACAATCAAAGCAACAACCACATCATTCCCACCACTTTCATGAATTATACAAACTTTAGTTAAAGAAATAAATCCAACCACAACAATACCATAAACACAAGAGAGTACACACAATCCGCTTCGTGCATTTATCTTGTTAGGTGATCACACAATCAAACAGCACACAAAATCGGGTAGCCAAGTTAGGATACAGGACATGAGGAAATCAATACCTTTCACCGGTTTACTTTAACCGGTCACCTCTGGTTCCTCGAATTTCACTCCCGAATCACTAATCATATATCAATTGATTCCATATTATTATTACGGTAGTACGGTATATAAAATTAGTACTCCCGTATTAACCCGTTATCCCATTAGTAGGTTTACTTAAGTGTTTTTAAACTCCACAACCTTCTTAATCACTCCTCAAACTGTTTACACTTCTTAGGACCTTTAAGTCACCAAACAACTCCTAAACATTTGCAAAACCAATACCATTCAACCCCCATGTTTAAACCCCTTAAAAACACCTTCTGTGCAATTCTGGGGGTGGTCCGGACTGGTCCCTACCTATAGTCCCGGACCAATGCATCAATCAAACTCTCGGGTGGAATTCCTACACTGGTCCGGGACCTTGCCTTATCTCATCCCAGACCAAGCATGTAACTTGCTAACAGAAAATTGTAGGGAAAACTGTTTAACATAAAAGAATAAAAATACTAAACAAACCTACAACTCAACTACGGGTAGCAAATAAAACCCGGTCGGAGTATAGTGTAAATATTTACGACCGAGAGTATCGAACCCAAGGGACTATAGAAAACTAGTCCTCCGGGGGCAAAGACTATTCTATAATAAAGGGGAAAAGTAAATGTGATTCTAAACTAAGAAAACTAAATAAACTAACTTTGAGTTTGGAAGATTATCAATGTAGGGAACGTAAGACAATAATCAAGGGTGGCAAGTCTCAAAGAGGATTTGGTCTCGCAAAATGCATATGTCGGGTGACATCCCGGACCTCCGCTACCCGACATATTCATGGCCTTGAATGTGCCGGACAACTTCCATCCGGCATCGCACATTTTGTAAAACACTTCCAGATCGGTTCTGACAAAAGAACTCAATATCATACTTGCATCGTGCATAGCTAATGCCGCGAATAAACAGAATAATGGGAAAAGGAGATTACCCTAAACCTAAGCATTATTGCCCACTTTTCAGGATAACAATATTAAAGATTACCGGATCCTAATCTATCCTATTCTTGCTTTGAAGCCTTAAACAGGACTTAGAGATAAGATAATAAGTGGCTATCTTTTCCCACTTTGCATGAAACTAGAACCTCCGTTAAGAAACTTGAAAATTCCATAAATGATCATAAGAGTTTTACAAGGAAATCTTCCCAAACCAAAAACTAACAAGGATTCTGCATCACCATCCACACACTACAAAGAGAACAAAGGGGGAAGGAATGTTATATCCTTAACCCGTCAAGGTCTTTTTCTTCTCTGCGTGGATGGATCGCAGACGTTCCTTGGACACCAACAATGGAGTAGGGCGGAAAGTGATGAATGGTGTGGATTGTATTGTTGAAGTATGCCAAATGATGTAGACTCACGACCTATTTATAGGGCTTCAAAATGTTGTTTGTCGGGCGTTGTGCCAGATCACCAGTAGCCGGCACACGTGGGAAATGTGCCCAACTGTTAATGGTCGAAACCGCCAAATTTACGCGAAACAGTGTATATGCCTAGTAGAGATACCCGACATCACACCCGGCACTAGCTAAATCTCCAACGGTCAAACTACTGCCATCGCTGGTCAACCGTGGCGACTCTTCACTTATGTGCCAGATGGGATATACCCGGCATTGTATCCGGCAAAGCTCCTATTCTGATCTATGCTTATGTCATGCAGGATTAATCCGGCATTGAGTCCGGCATCACTTGAACTTTTGCCTTGAAAATCATTCCTTGCACAGAAACTCACAAAAACATAAGTCTGTACAAATAATATACTTTAACACATAATATAACATAAATAACATATATTTAACCTTATTTAGATAATTATAATACTAAATCTAGCACATAAAATATGATAAGTCTGTGGCTTATCAAGGCCCTACACTTATCTTTTGCTAGTCCTCGAGCAAAACAAGATCAGAAGGGAGTAATTACTTATGCACAAAACAGATAAACTTTAGAATGACAATAAGATAATTATTCTCAACTCTCTGATTCTATTTCATAAGTATCACTTAAACCTCCTTATTCCATCAGAAACATACGAATGGGTATAAAAGCAAAGAATTTTCAAAACCAATCAAAAACTTTTGGGCTATTTTGCATGAGGGATTTGTAATCTCTCCTCTTTCCGATTTCCACAATTCAGCTCTATTTTTCAAGAGTTTCTGAATGTGGCCAAGACACTCATCAATGGCTTCTATTGTTCAGCCCTATTTTGCACGGGTTACTGAATCAACCATGATTTTTTTCTGCATTGAAGAACGGGGAATTTAGGAGAAAAATAAAAGGAAAAGCTCTCGTTTCTTGCTTTTATTCTGAGGCATTTTTTTTGCAACCTCAAGGAATATAATGCTTTTCCTTTGGAAGAAGATTCTTTTTCCTTTTTTCTTTTTCTTCTTCCTTCTTCTTTCTTTTGCACAAAAATCCTTTTTAAGATTTTCACCCAAAAGATTTTTCATAATTTGAAAAGAAAAGAAACAAGTACCCAGAAGTACAATAAGGAAGGAATTAGGAGAAAGATCATATACTCATGTTAATAAAGAGAATCAAAAAGTAAAAAACATGAATCTACGAGTCATTAGAAAGCTTACCTCTTGAGAGAACAAGCATTTAGTCATTCTTAATCTTATCTCAATCAAAAACATGCAAAAAGTTTAGTAAAACATCGATAAAACTCATAACTTATGCGTATTATAAATAAAAACTTATTTTTAAGGGGGGTACTTGCCCTACACTTGGCAGGAACACTGTCCCCAGTGTTCAAAAGAAACAAAAAAAAAGATTTTTTTAAGAAACTTGAAATAACTATAATGAAAGCAAAAAACAATAACATAAAATGAAAAGAGAAAAATTAAATGATACGAAGGACTCCCCTGTTTGATAGTGAAGGCGTGAGGAGGAACCGCCCTACACTTAGCCTTTTAGGCTATTCTGCATCATTTGAGATCCTGGGCAGGATAGTGACCGAATTCGCATGCTCCCGTGGATTTGTTTCCGTTTGAGATGGGAGTTGACCTTGCTGTCTTGGTTGCGTCAGAAGTTGCTGTAATTGCATCTGCAACGATTTGTGCTCCTTGCGAATGGTCGAGATCTCATTGTGGGTATCCTGGGTTTCGTTCATCAGGGCTGACATCATGTCACGAAGTTCAGCCATTTCAGCCTCTGATGATGATGCAGGATGGGATGGTCTGTATTGCCTTGGACCTCCCTGGTAGCCGGCTGGAGTCTGAAAGTGTTGAGGGGGTTGATTCCCCTGTTGCCATGGCTGCCGATACCCTTGGTTACTCACATAATTGACTTCCTCAACATTTTGAAAGTCTGGCATATCAGGGCTCGGAGCGTGTGGTCGGGCACTAACCACGTTCGCCTGTTGAGGATGTTTGTTCATTGCTATTTGCTCCACAACTTTTGGTAGAGCGCTAACCTTTGTGGACGTTTGAGCATTGCTCTCCAACAACTGCTCGTGACTTTGCATCAGTTTGTCAAATTTTACATCACCCTCTCCCACTTGATATAAACCAGCGGTACTACCCCTGGTTCCACCGGTGGCCCAATCCTAATCTCTTCGCAAAGAGATTCAACCCCACTAAGGAATTGATCTCCAGGCTTCTTTAATATATCTGCACCAAGGGAGGATAAGATCATCGTCTTGCATTGATTGATCAATCTTTTGTAAAACAAGTGAGATAGTTGTTCTTTGGTGAGGCCATGGTGTGGACATGTGCGCAGCAACCCATTGAATCTGTCCCAAGTCTCACAGATGTTCTCCGAGCTAGGTTGTCTAAAGTTGTAAATGTCGGCGATCATCTCCAGGGTGCGACTAGGGGGCATGAATTTGTCATAAAACTTGGTTTCCATGTCCTCCCATGTGGTGATGGTACTAGGGGTTAGACTGTGGTACCACTTGCTGGCGTTCCCCGTAAGGCTATGGGGAAAGAGGGAAAGTCTGGCAAATTGGAGGACATTGTTTGTGGAGGCTAGACTGTTGTGTGTTGTAGAAATTTGGTGATGTGGAGTAAAGCATCATCCGGATTTGTACCGTCGAACATACCCAACTCCTTGATGCATTTGATTTGATGATATGGCTTGAGTTTTTGCCATTCATCATATTCATTTTGTGCGAGGAGTGGAAGGTCGATTGCTGGCTTTTGGCCTTGGTTAGAAGGCCGGTTTATATTTCGGACGGTAGGTGCTTCCATTGGTGTAGGAGGTAGGTGTTGTTGGTTTCTTCGTTGACGAATGGAGCGAAGAAGAGTCCTCTAGATTTCTGGGTCAGAATTTGCTAAATCTTCAGGAGAATTCGTGGACCGCAGACGCATTCACTTTGAAAACTTCAGAAGGAGCAAGAGAAAACGTTATAATACTTGGTAATAATAAAAGAAATAATATAACGACATTTTAAAATTTACGAAAATACAAGAAGAAATAAAGTTTTGGTTATGCCGGACACGGTGCTGGGTGTACGGCACCCGGCATTGGACTTCCTCCAATACTGCCGGGTTAAGAGTACCCGGCGTCGCGTCCGGCCATCTACGAATCTCAAATAAAAAATAATAAAGAATCAACAATTAGGAAGTATTAGAAGAGTGATCTAAGCGAATGGTGTAAGAAAAGAATAGAATACTATGAGGAATTTAACATTTTATGAAAATAATTTAAAACTGAAAATAATTTGAAGATGCCGGACAGGTTACTGGGTTAGTTGTATCCGGCAGTGGACTTCCTCCACTAATGCCGGGTTGTAGTTACCCGGCATCCCACCCGGTGCGTTAAAACTCGAAAAGAAAATTAAATGGGAAAGGGAAAGGGAAGTTAACATAAAAGAGCAATGAAAAAGAATATTTATAGACAAATCAAAGATTTGAAAAAGGACAACAGACACATCCAACAACAGACACATAACGACATTCTGCAGCGGAAAATATACTACTTCACATTACTTAACTCGTTGGTGTTACACGCCGTTAACCACCCCCGTGGCTAACAAGGCTATTACATAAACATTGTACCGGTCTGATGGACTAGATTCCCGAGCGACTACACATTATTATCCCTTTTCATTAACACAACAACAACATACACCTTTCAACTGTACCGAGTATTCACAAACTGATGCCGATAACAATCTCGGTCTTACTACACCTACTGTACATATACCACTTGAATGATTACCCATGTACAACGACTACCCCGTCCTACTCTCGAACGGCTTCCTGCTCTTTGTACCTGAAATAGGAAAAGAAGAGAAAGGGTGGCCCCCAAAGGGCTCAGCACCTTTGCTGGTATGGTAATCCCGCAGCCCACATGCTACCGGGCCACGCACAACTAATTGTCGTCTTAGCATGCGGTTGATTATATTTTAATCATTCATGCAACTGTACACACACAACACATAACATTTCACCTCAATGGGCTCAACAAACGGATAATACATCCTTACTTGATAAGTCACTCATGGTATTCATAATCCCTAGAGTGTTTCTCCTCTAATGGAGCTACTTCCTTAAAAGACGACACTTACCCGTTATTCGGGTTATCCTTAACGCCTCTTATCACAAACTGGGATTCATATGCATGATCCACATACTCCACATTTTACAACATATAACATACACTACATAACAACACATAACAACACTTTTCACGTTTCAACGTGCACATAATAACATCGCAATAGATATTGCATCATAACAACACTACATAACACAACGGGTACGGTTCCCCTTATGAACCGGCCCAAACATAGTCAGTTCACTTGTAGCCTAGAGAATGTTGCCAGTCTCATGATAAGCTCATTACCTAACTCGTTACCGTCTCGTTAAATGAACGGATAACTTAACATAAGGTGTCTCGGATATAGTGATCCAAGCACACCGAACAAACATAACATAGTATGCCCTTGTGGCCCGACGTGAGTCAGTAAAATAGCCTTGGTTAAGCTAAAGGGAAGGTTGGAAACCGAATCGGAATACAACCATAACATACAGAGAGGATCGAACCTGATATGACAACGACCCCTATACTCACACGCGTGGCCGGAACAGACCGGACTCCTCACTTCCCCCGTTAGCACTTGTTAGAAGTTCATCATTGAACTTAATTAAACAATCACAACATTGGGTTAAGTCTTGTTAGACACACACACAAGGGAAGGGAGAGTCATACATTCACACACAAACATCACATAACTAACTCACGCATAGCCGTGGTTAGAACGTTTCTTAGGTCGGAAACGTTATCACCGGATACCGTTCTCTTACGTTTACCTAATAGTGGTTAACTAGCCCTTCAAGCGCATTCGAGGTTACCGGTATCGGCACGTAAACATACCTCAACAATAACGACTGTAAATTTGTTTCATGATTTATCATATAACGTTGCAAACACACAGAAAAACACATTGGCATACAAGCCGGTGTAATCCAGGTGGACACAGGTTGCAAGAAAACCATACCTGTCACCGGAGTCCACTTTATCATGTCCACTTATGTTCCTCGAGCAACTCTCGAACAACTGATAACATTACATGTACTTTTATTAACATTGGGGTAGCATGATTGTTTAAAGTCTAATGTTCATAACTTATCCCCGTTAACTTAGTTACATAACTTCACATTTTAACTTGTTTACTTTCACATTTTACTACAACTTTTCACCTACTTGATTGTCATTATAACCCACCTAATATGTCTTAAACAACATTATATCATCATTACCTAACAATCCCCTCATTACATTTCATTTTATAACCTTAAACATTTAAATCATCTTACTTAACTTAATCTCTAAAGTCCTTTTATAATTATTTTTCTAATCACCAATACTCCCTTAATGGGATACCACTAATACCACTTAACATTCTTAAAATTTAATTTTTTTTTTTACAAAGGCCGACAGACCCACCGACCGACCCACCCCCTGGGTAGGTCGGCTGCAGAGAGTATCCAAGTTCACAGTTTCAGCCCGACCGACCCAGACTGGGGTTGTTCCCCTGGGTAAGGAGAGAGGCAAAGTTTGAAGATATTTATGTTATAAAGCAAATAGTAACTTTACTTTATTTTCTTTTACTTTTCTTAGTTGGATGGCCAAGTATGGTGACTCACACCACTAAAACCGTGCCCCCTTACATATTAGAGATATTTATGGTCTTTGTTGACCAAATAATTGACTTATGTTGACTTAAGTCAAAACTAGCACTATTTGAGCACTATTCACAAACTAAGGCACATATTTGTGAAATTTTTGATTTCCCGTTGATATAGACTTCCAAATGTGATACTATATAGTACACATGTTAATTAAAGAGTAATTATGGACATCTAGCCATTCAAAACTCATTTACAAGACAATTTTTCAAAAACGTGCTTTAAGACTCCTTAAAGCACTTTTTGTGTTTTAACTTGTTTTCAAGCTTGGTTTTCTTTGGTAATTGATTTAATATGTTCATTAACATATTTATAAGGTATAGGTATGACCATTAGGTCTTATACAAATTTATCCCAAGCTTAGAGCACATTTTTGCTCTTATTGACTTTAAGGTATTTTCTTGTGTTTTGTTTGGTTTAACTGTCTACCAAAGTTTCCTAAGGACTTAATTAGCCTTATTAAATCATAATTGAATATTATTAAGTCTTGGTAGGCTCTTTGGGTCCTAACCAAGTTCACTCTAAGCTTAGAGAATGTTTTTGCTCAAGCTGTGTCTTAGTGCTTTATTGCATTTTACTATGGTTTAAATTATTCACTGATGTTTCTAAGGCACTTTTAGCCTTTACATACCATAGTTTAAATGTTTAACAACATATCAAGGTTTGGGGTATTTCAATCTACCCCCCTTAAAAGAACTTCGCCCTCGAAGTTTACACTTCCAACACATCTTTTAGTTTACAACGCAGGAATCACTTGGAAATAAACTTCCATAACCAAACATACTTTACATCACAACCTCGGACTTAATGGTCCGGGTAACATATTCACATCCATACATAACATAACATATTCACATTATAACCTCGGACACAATGGTCCGGGTATCTTAACAACATTTACACATACATAACAACCCTTAGACTCTCTGGTCCTGGGTAACATAACAACATTTAGACACATAGGTCTTGATAACATAACAGCCTTTAGACACATAGGTCTATGTAACACAACAACATTTAGACTCATTGGTCTTAATGACATAGACTTTTGGGAATCAGGGTCAAAATAATATTTATTACACATACCACACAACATGTCTTAGCATGTATAGCAATCAAAAATATCTTTGATATACACTGTGATCCCGCAGAACCCGGTCACGATGGACACCTTCCGTCCCCGTTCCTTTGGGAGATCAAAACAATCACTTAAATTTAAATTTTTTCCTTGTGAGGTTAAGTAAGAGAACTTTAATTATGTAAAGTATTTATCGACGTTTTATAAATACCAATTCAAAATCCTTTTTGAAAATACATACAGCTCCAAGTCCAACTTATGCTCTTTGCTTCTTTTCGTAGCGTGGTTAATTGTGACCACTTATAGGGAGCTTCAAGAATCATCCAACCCTGATGTGATCAGCATCAGTGTCGGACTATCCTTCCACCCCAATTTGTGTTCGGCTTCCCTAGATCTCATGAAATCAAGTTTCACCTACCACTTCAATTTCAAGCATCAAATAAATCACTCATTTCCAATTTTCTATCTTTTAAATAATTCTAATCATGATCATACATCTCCAAGGGATAGAACTCTGTCTATCAGTTACCTCCATTCACCTTAACCCTGTTGCCTAGGGAATCTTATTCTCGCTAGGTTCTATGTCGGTTCATACCCTTTCATGAATCACTATATAGTATATATATACACATATATTTTATCAAAATACAACACACAGTTTCACATTTATACACTGTCGGGGTTTTTGTTCCCCCGGGAGTTTCTCTACTCCCCACACTTGTACTATCACACACAACTGTTAACAAATCAACACACTTATCACAATGGTATTCGCATCTTCTGTGCGCAATCACCACAATTAAACCATGAATGAATGCGTATGTTTACGTAACACACACACCAATCATCAAAACAAATTATTTTGTTCTATGCACAACAAAGGTCACGTACACTTGTACGGTAATACACACTAAGTGGTTTTAAGCTCTACCCCCCTTAAAAGGGATTACGCCCACGTAATCAATCACTTAAAATGTTCTGTCGTCGTGAAGTGTTTTAACTTCCACACAGTCTATTACACAATGGATTTTGATTAGAGGATCTTAACCATATTAGCGGTTTTGTTCCTAAACCAAGAATTCTCAATGGAGTTTGCTTTAACTCTTAACTGGTTTCGGTTCTGGCCTGTGAGGCTTCTAGGCATTAATAATTAGCCATTCACTCATGTTTACCATGCACATTCAACACTTGAATTACTGGCTCACTAGTTTCTGCTGCGAAACTCTAATAACTGTAGGGCTTAGTTTGCCCCATTCGTTATTGTTACTGTATTATTCACCTCCCATTTATCACCTTTATCTTGGTAACAATGGTTTCTCAACCGACGCGTGGTATCTCTTACCGTTAGCGAATTCGGTGAGTTATAAATTTTCTATCCACTTCCATAACAATTTACTGTGTATACAGCTATGTATTTCACAATGATTGACTTGTTCCCCTCCGACTTAGTGTCGTTTGAGATTTAGATGCTACCTAATGTGTAGCGCTCTCTTGGTTATTTCCAACATTTGGCGTATATTCCATACCGATATTTGGTAGTTAGTGCTACTGTAGTCACTTACTGTTAATCATGCCTCCACATTTGGTTCTGTACAAGTACTCTTTCATTGGTGCGGCCTTGCATTTCCTCCACAACTAACATTCCCCGAATCCTAGCTATCCCATTCGATCATTACTGCGCAAGTGCAATACCAAAACACTCAGTCATACAGAGTGCAGAGGCGTAAACTCTTGACAGTAAATCTCTTATGCAATTCGCCATGGAATTCACACTGCGTTTCATTGAGATTCCGATCTCGTAATACTGGCTTCTGGCTTACTGCCGAGTTTGTTTATCATCACTTACCTTGCATCACCACTGAATTTAATTCATAATTGCCCTTATCTGCCATATCATTATTTAACAACACTTATACAACGGTCGCTTGCTACGTACCATGCTCTTATTTATTGTATAACAATAACTTATATGGTATTTACTGTCATATTAACTTCCACACGTATACTTACATCACTCGTATTATGGTTCGCCATCCATTTGGATGACTACTGTATGCTCCTGGAGCGTGGCTCACTCGAGTTACAAGCCGCTGTTATTCAGCCGGGTGCTTCACAAGCTACTAAACTAACTGTTCTCTCGCAATATCAACATGGTCAATCCTTAACATATTTCTTGGGCTTGATACACATAACTACTGCTCCTGCGGTCTCACAACATCGAGAGGTATCCCCACTCTTAATGCAGTGGTTCGTTCTCCACTCTATTCACTTATATAACATAAACTTTTGCAATCAATCTAATTTACATAACACATTTTATTTGTGGCTTATAAGCCTTACTGCCTTGAGCTGCGCTCATTGTAGGCTGTCCACACACATGTACTTCTCTGTACAACATTACATGGTTTGGATATTATATTGAGCTCCATGACAAGGTCGTTGCATTCTGTTTCCTTTCATGGGATGCCCCTTAGGTTTGTCGGTCCCTCTCCTGACAACTTATGTCTAAACTGGGTGTTAGTTTCAACCCTTGTGCTTCTGTCATGCCATTTCGTGCAACAATTATTGATGCGAACACCCTTTAAGGATTGCTCCTGGGTGTTACTAAGTTATGCCTTTACATCTGGTTCACACTTATTGGTATATTCCGTTAGCCATGCCGTTTGCGTTCTTAACTGGCTTATTATCTCCTTCTGTGAAGATCAACATTTCCTGGTAGTGTAGGTACTCATTTTGGGAGTTTCATCCCGTTCTTTGCACATTAATGTGTCCACATTAGGCATTTGCTTAGCCATGGACAGGCTGGGTCACCGTTCCAGCTAACATGTTTATCCCTGAGGATCCTTAAGACGTATACGATGTCTTTACATTACAGTTAGTGCACTTCGCACCTCCTCACTCTTAAGCATTTTGTTGAAAGGAATTCACTAATTCCTTTAGTCTCGTTAACTTAACTGAGTTCCTTTACTTCAACCATTCATGGTAATCCTTAGCTCTTGTTTGATTTATACTGCTGCCCGTAGTACGGAGTCGACTACTTCTTGTGTTTCGGACTCTACTTGTATACATTTGTGGGGTACCATACTGATACATTACTACTTGCCCAACTAACCCATAAATAGGTCTGTTAGGCCCACAAGCTCCTATCGGAGTGCGGTCGTCCCACATTATAGTTCGTACACTCGTGGTGTCCGTCACACGCCTAGGTGAAGTATTCTGTTGTCAACTCCCTTATATTGTCTTGTGACAATATTCATTCCATGCTTCCCGAACTTAATCGAGGGAAAGTTTATCCATTGTTGAATTCTTATCAACTGCCCTTGGTTTTACTGGTTTGGTTTAGAAGAAGGTTAGAAATAAATATTGGTTTGAAAGAAAATCTGGTTTTGAAAGGAAAGAGTTTGAATAAATTTGGGTTGAAAGAAAAATTCTCATGGTTTTACAATGCCTTCTTGCCTTAACCAAATCTAGCTTCTTGCTGACTGGTGTACTTCCAACTACAAAGGTCAGGCTGTTAAGCGCTTCCATGGTTATAATGATCACACTTAACTTTATAGTACTTTACCAAGTACTTTGTAATGGTTATAAATTTCCCGAACAGCCCTGTTATAGCAGCACTTGCTATGGCAAGTGCGCCATGCTAACTGGCTATTGGTTTAGCACATACCGGTTGTGGTATTGTTTTTACCCGTACTGTCATCAGTGGCCTTGTTGGCCCTCACTGATCTTACTGTCTTGACAATAAATCCTCTGGGTGACTTCTCACTGTCTTCACATGATAATCATCAACTAGGGTGTTTCCCATTCTGGGAGACCCCCTTTTCTTTTGTATTGTTTCCTCTTCGTAGCTCGTTCCACGTATTTGTCGTGGTTACTGAGACTTGTCTCTTGTTTGGGCACTACGTTGTAGTTCCTTTGTCGGTTGGTATACCGTTGGTGTATCACTTAACAACTACGGTTCTGTAGACACTTGTCTCGGGTTCTATTAATCCACTTCTTGCCTGTTGCACGGTCGGTGCGTTGCAAGCTGGTTGTTCTCGACTGCTCCGCATGTCGACCCAGGTTGCCGGAAATTCCATTCTCCTATGCATAGGTTTCTTCATTCTTTGATATAAAATGTGGTTAACATTGTTAAGGCAAAAACCGTCTCCGGAATTCCCACTTCTCGGGATCTACCGTATGACAGGTTCTCCGTCCTCATAGAGGTACTTAATAACAGCCAGATCGGGTTTCCCGAGTATGAGAGGACTTTCATCTCTCTGGCGTTCTTTCCCAAGTTATAAAAGAGGGGTTGTGGAGGGCGGGATGGATATTGTAGGTTTCCAGTACACACTAGTAATTCCTAACTAGCGTATCTCTCACGGTATCACTCAACCCTTAACCCAAGGTACTAAAATCCTAACTCGGTACTTCCTAAGCTCGGTAATTCAGTCATCAGAGTGATACTTCGCTCTGATACCACTTTTTGTAGCACCCCATCCATCAACAGACACATAACGACATTCTGCAGCGGAAAATATACTACTTCACATTACTTAACTAGTTGGTGTTACACGCCGTTAACCACCCACGTGGCTAACAAGGCTATTAATAAACATTGTACCGGTCTGATGGACTAGATTCCCGAGCGACTACACATTATTATCCCTTTTCATTAACACAACAACAACATACACCTTTCAACTGTACCGAGTATTCACAAACTGATGCCGATAACAATCTCGGTCTTACTACACCTACTGTACATATACAACTTGAATGATTACCCATGTACAACAACTACCCCGTCCTACTCTCGAACGGCTTCCTGCTCTTTGTACCTGAAATAGGAAAAGAAGAGAAAGGGTGGCCCCCAAGGGGCTCAGCACCTTTGCTGGTATGGTAATCCCGCAGCCCACATGCTACCGGGCCACGCACAACTAATTGTCGTCTTAGCATGCGGTTGATTATATTTAAATCATGCATGCAACTGTACACACACAACACATAACATTTTGCCTCAATGGGCTCAACAAACGGATAATACATCCTTACTTGATAAGTCACTCATGGTATTCATTATCCCTAGAGTGTTTCTCCTCTAATGGAGCTACATCCTTAATAGACGACACTTACCCGTTATTCGGGTTATCCTTAACGCCTCTTATCACAAACTGGGATTCATATCCATGATCCACATACTCCACATTTTACAACATATAACATACACAACATAACAACACATAACAACACTTTTCACGTTTCAACGTGCACATAATAACATCATAATAGATATTGCATCATAACAACACTACATAACACAACGGGTACGGTTCCCCTTATGAACCGGCCCAAACATAGTCAGTTCACTTGTAGCCTAGAGAATGTTGCCAGTCTCATGATAAGCTCATTACATAACTCGTTACCGTCTCGTTAAATGAACGGATAACTTAACATAAGGTGTCTCGGATATAGTGATCCAAGCACACCGAACAAACATAACATAGTATGCCCCTGTGGCCCGACGTGAGTCAGTAAAATAGCCTTGGTTAAGCTAAAGGGAAGGTGGGAAACCAAATTGGAATACAACCATAACATACAGAGAGGATCGAACCTGATATGACAACGACCCCCATACTCACACGCGTGGCCGGAACAGACCGGACTCCTCACTTCCCCCGTTAGCACTTGTTCTTTGAACTTAATTAAACATTCACAACATTGGGTTAAGTCTTGTTAGACACACACACAAGGGAAGGGAGAGTCATACATTCACACACAAACATCACACACAAACATCACACACAAACATCACATAACTAACTCACTCATAGCCGTGGTTAGAACGTTCCTTAGGTCGGAAACGTTATCACCGGATACCGTTCTCTTACGTTTACCTAATAGTGGTTAACTAGCCCTTCAAGCGCATTCGAGGTTACCGGTATCGGCACGTAAACATACCTCAACAATAACGACTGTAAATTCATTTCATGATTTGTCTTATAACGTTGCAAACACACAGAAAAACACATTGGCATACAAGCCGGTGTAATCCGGTAGGACACAGGTTGCAAGAAAACCATACCTGTCACTGGAGTCCACTTTATCATGTCCACTTATGTTCCTCGAGCAACTCTCGAACAACTGATAACATTACATGTACTTTTATTAACATTGGGGTAGCATGATTGTTTAAAGTCTAATGTTCATAACTTATCCCCGTTAACTTAGTTACATAACTTCACATTTTAACTTGTTTACTTTCACATTTTACTACAACTTTTCACCTACTTGATTGTCATTATAACCCACCTAATATGTCTTAAACAACCTTATAGCATCATTACCTAACAATCCCCTCATTACATTTCATTTTATAACCTTAAACATTTAAATCATCTTACTTAACTTAATCTCTTAAGTCCTTTTATAATTATTTTTCTAATCACCAATACTCTCTTAATGGCATACCACTAATACCACTTAACATTCTTAAATTAAATTTTTTTTTACAAAGGCCGACCGACCCACCCCCTGGGTAGGTCGGCTGCAGAGAGTATCCAAGTTCACAGTTTCAGCGCCGACCGACCCAGACTGGGGTCGGTCCCCTGGGTAGGTCGGCTGCAGAAACTTCCCATATATTGTCAAACTTTCTCCAAATTTTTCCTCAAGTCTCCTAATGTGTTCTAACATCATTTGGCACATCAAACACACCTTTAGCCATGTACTAAACTCTTTAAATCACACACCAAAACCATCTTATCATTCACAAATTCCTTACAAAATTCCTAGCACTTGGAATGTTTTCTCCTTAAGATTTCTAGGTGGTATTTCACCTATAATGACCACTATACCAAGGTGTTTCCTCTACACCTTAACATCATCTCTCAAACTTCTTTTCTTACTAATTAAATCTCCTTTTCACATCTTACCTAAACATCATTTCTTCCTTGTACATCAACATTCCCAAAACACACATTGAATTCCTAGAACTTCCAAGATAATACCTAAATCCTTGTATCACTCTAAATCACCTTAGTACATGTTTTCTTCCCTAGTAAAACATTTGTTCACCTTTAACACTTTCTAGTTCACCAAAACTTATTTAAAACA
This sequence comes from Limonium bicolor, assembly GCA_023374045.1. NCBI lineage: Eukaryota > Viridiplantae > Streptophyta > Magnoliopsida > Caryophyllales > Plumbaginaceae > Limonium > Limonium bicolor. The sequence continues at coordinate 172,529,014 of CM041782.1, read as the reverse complement.
CTTAGAACTTCTTACACATTTTCCAAATTTTGCCATAGCTTCTCATGTATATTCTCACATCCAAACACTTAGGTTTTTTTGCCTTATTCCATTGAAGAACACCTAAAATCCATCAAGAACTTCCTCACGCACAAAACTTCACCAAATTTACACTACATCACAATATAGTGCATAAACTTAAATTGCTTGGCACTTAGGCCCTTAAATAACATGGCTCTTAGGCCCTTAAATTGCACAAACCTTAAACACTGAATTTCCACATAGTATATTGCCTTTAACCTGCAAATACACTCAACATCACATATGCCCCTTAATAGTTTCCTTGAGAGCATTTTCTAGGTCCTTCACCTTTGGCTCCTTAGGTATTTTATTAAGCAAATCAAGCTCATTTTCCTAAGGCATTTAAACCACATTAGGTTAACACAATTACCTCTTTTCTTTGTTCTTCCTTGATAGAAAATCGGCAAGGGCTTTTATCACTTGTCAATCTTCTAATCAATACACATATAAGGGTAATGAGCATTAAGTTTAATACTCTAACTCATAGTTAAACCCTAGGTTTACATATGTGTCTTAAAACATCAAAATTTGATGATTACCTTTGGAATTCGGAAGAGAGCTTGGTTAAGTAGCAAGATAGGACTCCTCTTAGTCCTTTGAAGTTTGAATTAAGCTATGAAGAGAGCAAGAAAAAGCACCATTGTGAGGTGAATTTTCGGACACATACAAAAATGAGAGGAAACTTAGATTTTCTTTGGTTTTTGTTACCTTGAAACAAAGGAGAATGACAATATGAAAGAAGATGAGCTTTTCTCCCTTCAATGGAGATTCTTCATGGCACCAAAATGGAGTTCTTGAAGATTTGAAAAGATAGAAGTGAAGAGCTTGGTCTAACTAAGACAAATATGGTCTTAGAATTTGATTTGGAGCATTAATGAACATTTGGTGAGCAATTGAAGTTGGAGAAGAGAGGTGCTGCACCATGAACGGTTTTGGTTGGGAGAATGGAGCAAGATGACGGTGGGAACAAGAGGAAATGAAGAAAGGTGAGGAGAGAGGCAAAGTTTGAAGATATTTATGTTATAAAACAAATAGTAACTTTACTTTATTTTCTTTTACTTTTCTTAGTTGGATGGCCAAGTAAGGTGACTCACACCACTAAAACCGTGCCCCCTTACATATTAGAGATATTTATGGTCTTTGTTGACAAAATAATTGACTTATGTTGACTTAAGTCAAAACTAGCACTATTTGAGCACTATTCACAAACTAAGGCACATATTTGTGAAAATTTTGATTTCCCATTGATATAGACTTCCAAATGTGATACTATATAGTACACATGTTAATTAAAGAGTAATGATGGAAATCTAGCCATTCAAAACTCATTTACAAGACAATTTTTCAAAAACGTGCTTTAAGACTCCTTAAAGCACTTTTTGTGTTTTAACTTGTTTTCAAGCTTGGTTTTCTTTGGTAATTGATTTAATATGTTCATTAACATATTTATAAGGTATAGGTATGACCATTAGGTCTTATACAAATTTATCCCAAGCTTAGAGCACATTTTTGCTCTTATTGACTTTAAGGTATTTTCTTGTGTTTTGTTTGGTTTAACTGTCTACCAAAGTTTCCTAAGGACTTAATTAGCCTTATTAAATCATAATTGAATATTATTAAGTCTTGGTAGGCTCTTTGGGTCCTAACCAAGTTCACTCCAAGCTTAGAGCATGTTTTTGCTCAAGCTGTGTCTTAGTGCTTTATTGCATTTTACTATGGTTTAAATTATTCACTGATGTTTCTAAGGCACTTTTAGCCATTACATACCATAGCTTAAATGTTTAACAACATATCAAGGTTTGGGGTATTTCATGAAGTTTGATTATGCCGGGTAGTGCGCCGGGTAAACTCTATCCAGCGTAGGACTTCCTTCAAGATGCCGGATGTAGAACACCCGGCAGTGTACCCGGTACATTCAACCAAAAATAAAATGAACAAATTAAATTAAAGAATAAAAAAATTAAAGAATAAAGAATATGGTGTTTTACCGAATTTAGGACTTGGACTAATTCCAAGTCCCTGACAATGGCGCCAATTTGCTAACAGGAAAATTGTGGGGAAAACTGTTTACATAAAAAGAATAAAATACTAAACTAAACCTACAACTCAACTACGGGTAGCAAAATAAAACCCGGTCGGAGTATAGTGTAAATATATTACGACCGAGACTATCGAACCCAAGGGACTTATAGAAAACTAGTCCTAATCCGGGCAAAAGCCTATTCTATAATAAAAGGGGGGAAAAGTAAATATGATTCTAAACTAAGAAAACTAAATAAACTAACTTTGATTTTGGAAGATTATCAATGTAAGGGAAACGTAAGACCAATAATCAAGGGTGGCAAGTCTCAAAGAGGATTTGGTCTCGCAAAATGCATATGCCGGGTGACATGCCGGACCTCCGCTACCCGGCATATTCATGGCCTTGAATGTGTCGGACAACTTCCATCCGGCATCGTACATTTTGTAAACAACACTTCCAGATTCGGTTCTGACAAAAGGAACTCAATATTCATACTTGCATCGTGCATAGCTAATGCCGCGAATACAAACAGAATAATGGGGAAATAGGAGATTAACCCTAAACCTAAGCATTTGTTGCCCACTTTTCAGGATAACAATATTAAAGATTACCGAGATCCTAATCTATCCTATTCTTGCTTTGAAAGCCTTAAACAGGACTTAGAGATAAGAGAATAAGTGGCTATCTTATTCCACTTTGCATGAAGACTAGAAACCTCCGTTAAGAAACTTGAAAATTCCATAAATGATCATAAGAGTTTTACAAGGAAATCTTCCCTAACCAAAAACCTAACAAGGATTCTGCATCACCATCCACACAACTACAAGAAGAGAATACAAAGGGGGAGAAGGAAATGTTAATAGCCTTAACCCGTCAAGGTTTTTTTCTTCTCTTGCGTGGATGGATCTGCAGAAGTTCCTTGGACACCAACAATGGAGTGGGGCGGAAATAGAGTGTGAATGGCGTGGATTTGGTATGTTAAAGTGTGCCAAATGATGTAGACTCACGACCTATTTATAGGGCTTCAAAATGTCGTTTGCCGGGTGTCGTGCCGGATCACCAGTAGCCGGCACACGTGGGAAATGTGCCCAACTGTTAACGGTCGAAACCGCCAAATTTACGCGAAACAGTGTATATGCCGGGTAGAAGATACCCGGCATCACACCCGGCACTAGCTAAATCTCCAGCGGTCAATAACTGTCATCGTCTGGTCAACCGTGGCGACTCTTCACTTATGCCAGATGGGATATACCCGACATTGTATCCGGCAAAGCTCCTTTTCCGATCTATGCTCATGCCATGCAGGATTAATCCGGCATTGAGTCCGGCATCACTTGAACTTTTGCCTAGAAAATCATTCCTTGCACAAAAAACTCACAAAAACATAAGTCTGTACAAATAATATACTTTAACACATAATATAACATAAATAATATATATTTAACCTTATTTAGATAATTATAATACTAAATCTAGCACATAAAATATGATAAGTCTGTGGCTTATTAGTGCTTCACTCTTGGTAAGATTTTAATAGGTGGTCTGGGACCTTGTCCATCCCTCAAGTCCCGGACCAAGTGCTGCAAGAACTCTCGTTCTGTATTTAATGGGTGTCCAGGACTTTGTCCATGGACCAAGTCCCAGACCATGCTAAAACCTGCTACAAGGGTGTTTTTTCACCCCCTAATAAACCCTTAAACCACCCTCAAATCCTCGGGTAAATCCCTACTCAAATTCTTGTTCAAATTCAATAATCCAAGTTCTCACATTTTGCATTTTTCACTCTTTTGCATTTCTAACTTCCTTCTTGCTTGTTTTTACCTCTTACCAACCTCACTAAATCCATCAATGACCATTACAAACCATTCCTACATAAATGCACTTCTAAAACCCAAGTCTAACCCTCATTTTCTAAATCTTGTACACTAACCCAAGAACGCTCCAACTAGTAGTAATATAGGGGGCCGATTTTTATAAGCTAATTAACCCTCTCACACACTGACACACTAATTAAATAAAGCAAAAAGTAAAAGAGGTACAAAAGTGAGGGGGAGGGGGATTCTCTCACCTCACTCTCCCCTTTCTCTTTTCTCTTTCTTCTTCCTCCCTTCCCAGCCGATTCTCTCTCTTTCTCCCCCTTGGCTGGCGATTTTTGAGAGCTTCAACAACAACAATGGCAACCTCACCTTAACTTCATGCTCTACCTCCATGTGAGCTCCAAATGTAAAAATAAACACATATTCTTACTCCCCTCATCCTCCTCTACACTTCCCTCTTTTCAAAATCCAAAAATGAGGAAGTTCATCTCCATAGGTTCTCCCCATTCAAAGAGAAAATAGCATCAATGGGTAGCTTGGAGTCTCCTCTCTCCATTGAGGTAAAAATCTTCATGAAAAACTCATGTTTCTCCACCTTCTTTTGGTAGCCGATTTTTGCCTATTGTAATGCCCTATTTTTCTCTCTCTTGTGAGCTTCAATTCAACCTTGCAATGGTGGTGGAATCACCTTGTTGAACCAAGGGCTAAAACCCCTTCTAAAACACTCAAAAGGTAAACCCTAGAATTTGTGCTTTAAACATTTCAATGAATTAGTATAAATCTAAGGGTTAGTATGGTAATTATACATGTTTTGTGTGCTTTGGGTGATGGGAAAGGAGTGTAGCAACTCCATTCCCCATATGGCCGATTTGGGCAAGAAAGAGAGAAGAAGGAGAAATGGAAAAGAAAGAAGGAATTAAGAGCTTAAGGTAAGAGCTCCTTCTTGATGCTAAATTATTAATGCATTAGAGTAATGGGAATGGGTGAACTAATTAAGGAACCCAAAATAATGTACTAGTAGTGTAATTGTGGAAGTTTGAGTAATTGTGAATTATATGTGAATTGAAGGCCTTGGAGCCAAATGTATTAAGTATATGTATTGGTATTGTGGATTGAGGAAGTGTTGGTGAATGTATATTGTATTGATTGCTAGTAGGACCCTTGTATGGGTGTGGCTAGAATAGGAATGAATTTGGTGAAGAAAAATTGTTTATGTGGATTTAGAAATGAGTAAGGAATTTGGTGGATGAACTAAGGCAATTTGGAGGGCCTAAGTAGTGTTGAAACATGTAGGATTACATGTAGGAAGATTAGGGAAACAATGGGTAAAGTAGAGAACTGAAAACAGATTTTAAAACTGAAATACTGGGCCGGACCGACCTTGGGACCGAACTTGCAAGGTCGGCCGAGCCTTAAAATACAAAGACGGGAAATCCACTGGAATGGACTGACCTTGGGACCGACCTTGGGCAAGGTCGGTCGAGTCCAGAAACTCGAACCCAGAACACACTGGAATGGACCGACCTTGGGGCCGGACTTGCAAGGTCGGTCGGGCCCGAATTTTCCCAGTGATGGAACTTACTGACTTCGACCGACCTTGGGTCCGACCCTGGGTAAGGTCGGTCGAGTCAAAACAAAAAAATAATAATAATATGATTACAATAATCATAGGTATATATACATACATACATATACACATAAGTATATGTATATGTAATAGTACATCATTAGTGGGATGAAATGGTACGGAAGTACACATGTGAGTAAGAAAACAGAATAAGAAAATTGAAGGAATAAGAATATCAAGTTAAACCGAAACAACGGGATGACGGGGTAGGTACGGGCGTAGTAATTATGTATGTAGTGTAATGCTTAGTATTAATGGAACCATTTGGCATGTAGCCGGAGGTTCGAGGATAAGACTTGAGGAATGAGAGTGAATCAAAGGAACAAGGGAACACCCGATAAAGTAAATCAACAGTGAAAGGTATGATTTCTTCATGCTCTGTATCCTAACCTGGTTACCCCGGTTCGTGTGCTTATTTGATCACCTAAATAAGATAAATGCATGAATCGGACTTTAATGCAATTACTTGTGCTTGGTTATATTTTTCTTGATATATTTGTCTTGAACAATAGTTTGTATAATTCATGAAATATATGAATGATGATGAAGTGTATTTGTACCGTGTAGTGTACTTGTGTATTGTATTGTATTTTGTATGATGTGTATATGAGCAAGGTATTTGTGTATGTGACTTGAATGAATGACTTCTACTAATTCCTAACCACCTAACTTCTAACGTAAGTATTGAGTAAATTGGAATGAGTAGAAGTCCAATATAGTTTCGGCCACGGTGAGGATGAGGAGGACACAAGAGGTTGGATCCGATTCCTGGTTCGTAAGCTGGTCCACGGCCCAAACCCCTTAAATGGATAGCATCCTGGATTAGTGAACCAAGTAAAGCCCGGTGGTGGGACAGTGTAGTCCCTGCCTGGAGGTCCCGACGACTTAACTTGAGTATGTAGTAAGTAAGTAAGTATTGTATGAGTAATGGTCTTGGCTGGTGTAAGTCATTGACCCCGAGTAAAAGATAATCTCCACCCGATTAACCCGGGTGGACCAATGAAGCTAACAAGTACGGTGTATTGAGTATGTATGGTGTATGTATTGCGTATGTGTATTGCGGAAGAAGGTAAGTATGTATTGGATGGTTTATATTGCATTCCTTGTATGTAATGAAGTGGTAAATGTATTCCTTGTGTAAGTATTGTAGTATTGTGTATAAGAGCATGTGTGCATGTATGTTTGAAATAAATGAATTGCATGTATTCGACCAAGTGGTCGGCGTACCCTCGCTAGTACGCGGGGTATGCAGAAGTCATATTCAGCGTAAGCTGACCCCCAAGGGGGAACGTTTTCAGTGTGCAGGTACCCGAAGCGGATACGGTCAAGGTAAGAGACCGGTGGCTACACTTGTATAGTTAGAAGTAGAATGTAGAAGCGTACTAAGTGGCACACCCCTTGTACTTAGAAAGTAAGTAGTTAGTGAGGAATGGGTAGTGGTTAGCCTCTTAATGAATTTCTATGAAATTGAAAGAGGTGTTGGATTTGTATAAGGATCTTATTAAACTCGGTGTATTATATTGTATTGAACTTATGGAGTATTGTAATGAATGGGAAGTTCTAGTATTTGATTTGGTAATTAGAGTATGTATTGTAAGTGTGTAGTACTCGGATATTCCGGTCCATCAGACCGATGTTGTATGTATTAGTAGTAGTAGCCTTGTTAGTCATGTGGGTGGCTAACGGCATTGTATCACCCACCGTTTATTATGTAAGTATCCGCTGCGTGAGTCTGGACTGTATAAGGAGATTGGACGGTAATGACAGTATTAGCGGTAGGGGTGTTACAAAAAGTGGTATCAGAGCGAAGTATCGCTCTGATGACTGAAAATACTGAGTTTAGAAAATACCGAGTTAGGAATTAGAAGCTTAGGGCTAAGGGCTGAGTGTTAGCACTAGAGGTATGCTAGTTAGGAACTCCCGGCGAGTACCGGGTACCTACAACATCAGATCCGCCCTCCAAGAACCCACTGTATAACTTGGGAAGGAACGCCAGAGAGAAGGAAAGTCCTCTCATACTCGGGAAAACCCGATCAGGCAGATGTGGAATCAATACACGACAGACAAGAATTGACACACAGTAGATACTAAGAATTGGAAGTCCTAGAGGTGAATCCCGGTTGAACAACAGTACCCGCACTTAATAGCGGTTGAATGAGCACTCCAACCATAAGGAGGCTACAACTTACAACAGCATGGGACGACATGCTCAACAGTCGCGAAACCTGGCTAGTCAACCAACAGCAGGAAAAGAAGCACTAGGCGTGCAACAGAGCGGAGGCAGGAGCAGCAACAAAAACAGAGACACAAGTCTACGGGAGTAATAACTAAATAATACCACCAACGGTATGCTAGCTGACTAAGAACGTAGTCAGGAGTGATTAACTCCAGAACTACAATGCCAAAGAGGTCACAATACCAGGCCGACATAGCTTACACAGCTACAAGGATATCCATGGGATATAATCTGATGCAACCACCACCGTAGTTCCTAAACAAACTAAGGCTCAACAACACGGTAAACCCGGGAGAACGAGCAACAAGGAAAAACATAAGACGAATAAATTGGGAGTCTCTAAGGATTGGAGAAGCACCCCAATCAACGATAGTCACGTCAAGATCACTAAGAGGCTACCTAAAAGATCAAGTATCCCAAACTTAGATCAATAAGATCAAAGGAAGAGTCAACAAGACTATTAAATACAAGTGGAAACTATACCAAGACCGGTATAGGATTACCCAAAAACCAACTGTACCACGCACTTGCCATGGCAAGTGCAGTAAGAACAGGAGCATGTAAAGGAACTTTAACCCGCCACAGGTACATAGTAATGTACCGTGACAGCAATGAAACAAACACAGGATCGCACATCCTAAAACTGAAAGAATGAAAACTTGGAAAGGCCTAACGGCCCGACCATTGTACTAAGGACATACTAGACAGTAAGAAGCTGGACTTGGACAAGACCTCAGACATGGCTATGCCATGAGAGACTTCTTTTAACACCGAACCGTTATTTCAAAACCCAAAATTTTTCTTCCAAAACCACAACCTTTCTTTTAAAACCTTGGATTTTTAAACAAAACCAACAAAATTACGGTGAGTATCATAGAATGATACAAGAGGAGTTGACAATAGAATACTTCACCTAGGCGTGTGACGAGCACTACGAGTGTACCCACTTACGGGATGTGGGACAACCGCACTCCGAAGGAGCTTGCGGGCCTAACATATAGTTAGGTAAGTGGCAACGTATCAACATGGTACCCCACGTATGTATACATGTAGTGCACGAAGCACGGGAAGTAGTCGACTCCGTACTACAGACCATCAGTAAGTACAAACCAGAACAATTGGACACCTCAGACGATCATGTATAAAGGAACTTAGAGAATCCATCTGAAGATAAGGAATAAGAACTAGGAAGTGCAAGGAGCACAGACTAGTGAGTATAGACATTGTATATGTCTCAAATAATTCAAGCAATTACCTGACAGCTGGAAAGGATACCCAGCACGAACACAGTAAGGCAAATGCCTAATGTGAATGCAATGATGCTCAACAAACGGGACGGAGTTCCCAAGAGCAATCACAAGGTTACCATGAAGTATAATCCATCATTGGAGAGGAATGTAAACCTAGTCAAGAATACTAGGAGGAACTATAAGCGGTCTACCCAAGAATGGGAGACGCTATAACCCAAAAGGGAATAGCTCAAACAAGATACCACAAGGCGGTATAGTAGACACGACATGTCACAAACATGAGCCGTATGTAACGGCATAACTAACAGCACCCAGGGGCAATCCTTGAAGAGTGTCTGGGATAACAACAGTTGAACAAGCATCATGATACAAGCATGGAAGCTAGAATGAACATTCAGTTAGGACACCGAAGGGATTTCACCTAACAGGAGATACCCTAAAGTACACAAAGGCACTGATTAGCACCAGATTGCCTAAAGGGCCTCCCATGAACGGAAGCGTGATGTCAGGACTTGCCATGGAGCCCAGTAATACCTCCAACCTATGGGGTACATAAGGAGTGGAAACATGTATAAGCAGCTTGCAAAGAGCATAGCTTGAAGGAAAAAGGCTTAAAAGCCACAAACCGACTACGTTATGTAAACCTTAACGGTTGCAAAACCCACACCATTTGATAACAAGACTTACAACAGATATTGTCTCATACGACAAAGAAATCAACAACTGAACCGCCAATTCAAACTCAACATCATGAGTGGCTTGGAGTAAAGGCTACCTCAGCGTCACTGTCACTAGAGCATCAGTCTAGTATACAGTTGACGGACCTTTAAATTTCCCTTCATGCCTTCTGCAGAAATAGTAACACAGAGGCATAGGAATCGTAATAATGCCAACATTGGCCTAGTCCGCACTTGGACACTACGAGAACTCGAGGAAGGATACCCCTCATTAACCAAAGACCATCAATATGGTAATGATGTGAACCCTTAGAGAAGGGTTCCATCCATCATAATAATAAAGCCTACGCATGTAGATATTGCCAAGAGGCCACCAAACAAGGAAAAGAGATTTCAAAACCACTACGCCTATAAGGCTGTGGACTGTAGAAGCACATCGCTTAAGAGCATCGAAGCTCGAAGGAGTAAGTATACTCCATATGCAACCAAGAACATCATAAACCTTGTCATGAGACCTATGAGTGGAAACACACCCCTCAACAAGAACTCTAACTTATCAGTGATGGATCACTCTTCAATTAGAGAACGGGACCAGAAAACCCTTGAAGTTTCTTGGGATGTCCCGGTGATGTACATACAAGTAGAACTACACAGCTTGAGCCAATAACCAATGCTCAGCACTGGGAGACAGTAATTGTCAAAAACAATCAACATGAATGCACATCGCACACCATGAATGACCGACGCTCAAGAGAAATTGTAACCCGATGAATTATTTCTTCCATTGTCAACCAGGACACTTGGTAAATTGCACCATAAATGAAGAAATAATGTGAGGTAAGTTAACCTACACATGAAAACTAGATTGAATAAAACATCCCCACACGGGGAAGATAATAACATTGCGGTATGCTACGACAACCGTCATACATATGAACTAGGAACCTCTTAGTGTATTCACACCATAAGGAAATGGTGCCAACCATAATGGCAATGAGTAAAGAGAAGCTACCACAGTAACAAAGACCATAGGAATGATGTTGTATAGTGAGTAAGAATACGGTGCCCAACAAGCGACCGCTATGAGGAAGTAGTTAGTCAATGACACGGAGTATAAGTATGAGAAGACAGGCAGAAATATTCATTCCTATCACATAAGTGACTTGCTGCCAAGCGTTTACGCCTCTGCACTCTGTATGACTGAGTGTTTTGGTATTGCACTTGTGCAGCTAATGATCAAGTGGGATAGCTAGGAATATGGAATATGTAAATCGTAGTAAACCCTTCTTTTCACCAACAAACATGGCATAGGCCAGTTAAGTAAGCCTAGAACAAACCGTGCGGCCCAAGGCCAAAGAAGCACGAAGAGTGTAAAACACACTAACAATCACAAGATGTGGATCCCATTGGAATAAAAGGTGAAAGGAGACTGAAGAAGTCACTAGGACCGATGCATAGAAAATGCAAGGTCATACAAGTAAAGGACACTTGTACTAAACTAGAAGAACTGGTATAATTTAGAAGCTAATGACAATAGAGGAAGCACTACATTTAAGTGGTGACTTAACCTCGCCCGACAATAAGTCGGAGGAACTTAATGAATAATCGTAGAACCACGAATAACACGTGCAGTAGATTACCAGAGAGCTGGTTACAATCTAAAACTAATTGAGTTCAAACACGGTAAAAGAATACCGCATTTGTTCAGTAAACCTTATTCCCATAATAGACGGATAAGAAGGCGATGTATAGCACATTAAGGACAACAAGAAGGGTGAATAACCCAAGTTATTAGGGTCACGCAGCAGAAGCTAGTAGGCCCTAGCTAGAGAGATTAATGTACCTAGTGAGTATAATAGAATGGCTATTAATGCCTTGAAGCCGGTTAGGCTAGAACTGAATTAACTATGAGTTAAATAAACTCATATAGGAATTCTTCGTGCAAAGACTAAACCATTGGTATGGTTAAGCTCCTTTGACAAGAGTACATTATATAATAAACCGTAATGAAGCTAAATTGCTTCAGTTTGCCCGAATCGAATGAACCAATGTTCAATAATAACATATGGTAGATTACGTGGGCGTAATCCCTTTTAAGGGGGTAGAGAGAAAACCGCTTAACGTAAATTTCATGAATAAAAAACTTAAACTATAATGTGCATAGCACAAATGAGAATCAAATTGATGATTGGTACTATGTTAAGTAAACATATGTATCCATTCATATTGTAATTATGGTAATTAGGCACGAGAGATGCAAATACCATAGGATGAATGTACCCATCTTGTAACCCCTAAGAAATAGTACAAATGATCGAGAGTAGTAGATGAGTGAAGTCTAAGAGTAGTGTACACCTAGGTAAGTTATTATAAGTAAATTGAGGACAACTAAATTATACAAGTATGGTTAGAATATTTGAAACGACGGATAGTTATAATGGGTGAAAATAGCAAAGGTTGATGAAATGAACACTTAGGTATTGAATCTCAGAGAAAAGTATTTGGTAGTAGAGTGAGGATGATTGATGGACTGAATTCCATCCTTTGGAGTTGTATAAATTTATAATTATGACTAGGAAGAGTAAAAAGATAGAAAATGGAAATAATTGAATTATTTGATTGTTTGAAATTGATGTGGGAAGTCAAACTTGATCCTGATCAGATCAAGGGAAACTGAACACAAAGTGGAGTGGAAAGATAGTTCAACACTGGTGCTGATCACATCGGGGTCGAATGATTCTTGAAGCTCCCCTCAAGTGGTCACAAGGATCACACATAGGATAGAAGTAATGAATATAAATTGGAACTTGGAGTTGTATGCTTTAGAGAGATTGCTAATTAGCTGTTGGGAAGGATTTTCCTTAGACTGAGAATAAAGAATTGGTTAGAAGCTTATACCGGAGAAGATAGTAGTGTAGCATGTTGCATTATTCAAAGGGCAGCGGGACATAGAGGAGTCTTGTGTCTAGATGACCTGAGTGCTTGCGGGATTGTATGTGTATTGCATTGCTTTGGGGATAGCTTTGCACTGTATGTATGTATAAAACTTGTAATGAGGAACCGGATGGTTGGTAGTAATGCGGATTGGAGTAAGTATTGTATGTTGGTATGGTATGTTATGTAGGAACCATGAGTAATGGATTTGGGAATTAGTAAGGAGGAAGAACGTATGATTTTTGGTATTAGACATGTAAGAATGAACAAGTATCGTAATCTTATAACCTTGAGCAACTTTGAGGACAAAGTCCTTAAGGGGGGTAGATTGAAATACCCTGACCTTAAATATAGAGATTAAAATTATAATAATAGGTATTTAAGGGCCTAATGGTGCCTAAGTAATATTGGTAAGGAAAAATAAATTCAAAAGAAATAAAGAAACGCTTAAAAAGCGAAAAACGCTAAATAAGCGTTAAACAACCATAGGAGGTATGAGACCTCGGTTAGTGTATTATATGGATTCTAAAGGCTTAATAAGGCCTAAATAATATATGGGAACTACTCCCGAAGAAAACGGATCCAAATAATGTATTAAAACGCTAATAGAGCTGTAGCGCACGTTTTTTGAGAAAACCCAAAAACATGACTCTAAGTGGTCAAACGAACCCATGAAAATTATAAATCATTAAATAACAATAATTAAGCAGTAATGGATGCTTAATAACCAATAAAATCAAAGAAACGAGAAAATTCCAGAAAACGGGCCCGGTTAGTGACTAGTACCGGAACCTGACAAAATAACGAGCGTTTTCTGTAAAAGACGAAAAACGCTCCAACTAGTAGTAATATAGGGGGCCGGTTTTTATAAGCTAACTAACCCTCTCACACACTCACACACTAATTAAATAAAGCAAAAAGCAAAAAGTAAAAGAGGTACAAAAGTGAGAGGGGATTCTCTCACCTCACTCTCCCCTTTCTCTTTTCTCTTTCTTCTTCCTCCCTTCCCAGCCGATTCTCTCTCTTTGTCCCCCTTGGCTGGCGATTTTTGAGAGCTTCAACAATAACAATGGCAACCTCACCTTAACTCCATGCTCTACCTCCATGTGAGCTCCAAATGTAAAAATAAACACATATTCTTACTCCCCTCATCCTCCTCTACACTTCCCTCTTTTCAAAATCCAAAAATGAGGAAGTTCATCTCCATGGTTTTTCCCCATTCAAAGAGAAAATAGCATCAATGGGTAGCTTGGTGTCTCCTCTCCATTGAGGTAAAAATCTTCATGAAAAACTCATGTTTCTCCACCTTCTTTTGGTAGCCGATTTTTCCCTTTGTAATGCCCTGTTTTTCTCTCTCTTGTGAGCTTCAATTCAACCTTGCAATGGTGGTGGAATCACCTTGTTGAACCAAGGGCTAAAACCCCTCCTAAAACACTCCAAAGGTAAACCCTAGAATTTGTGCTTTAAGCATTTCAATGAATTAGTATAAATCTAAGGGTTAGTATGTTAATTATACATGTTTTGTGTGCTTTGGGTGATGGGAAAGGAGTGTGGCAACTCCATTCCCCATATGGCCGATTTGGGCAAGAAAGAGAGAAGAAGGAGAAATGGAAAAAAAAGAAGGAATTAAGAGCTTAAGGTAAGAGCTCCTTCTTGATGCTAAATTATTAATGCAATAGAGTAATGGGAATGGGTTAACTAATTAAGGAGCCCAAAATAATGTACTAGTAGTGTAATTGTGGAAGTTTGAGTAATTGTGAATTAGTATGTGAATTGAAGGCCTTGGAGCCAAACGTATTGTGTATATGTATTGGTATTGTGGATTGAGGAAGTGTTGGTGAATGTATATTGTATTGATTGCAGGTAGGACCCTTGTATGGGTGTGGCTAGAATAGGATTGAATTTGGTGAAGAAAGCATGTGTGTGGCTATGTAAGAAAAGTAGGTGAACTATGGCAAAATTTTAGTAGGAAATGTACATGTATGGAAGACTTGGTGAATGGGAGAACCAAGGTGTGCATTGGGTTGAGTAGAGATGTTTAGTAACCATGGAATGGTAGTTGAAGGATGAGAGTAGAGTGTGTAAAAATCTGCAGCAAATAGCATGTGAAATGCATTGGAGAAACTAGGAAAAATCAGTGTACAAGATTTAGTGAAATGAATGTTGGACTGGGGTATATATAGTGTATTGGCTTGGAGATGAATTGGCATGGTAAGATGATGTAATTAGAATGCTAGGAATGGCATTAGTTGAGGAAGTATTGTGTGGTAGAATTGAGCTTAAAAATCTTTAGCATTTGAGAACAAAGGTTGGCATAAGTATTGAAATGAAGTAAAGAAAAATTGTGTATGTGGATTTAGAAATGAGTAAGGAATTTGGTGGGTGAACTAAGGCAATTTGGAGGGCCTAAGTAGTGTTTAAACATGTAGGATTACATGTAGGAAGATGGGGGAAACAATGGGTAAAGTAGAGAACTGAAAACAGATTTTAAAACTGAAATACTGGGCCGGACCGACCTTGGGACCGAACTTGCAAGGTCGGTCGAGCCTTAAAATACAAAGACGGGAAATCTACTGGAATGGACTGACCTTGGGACCGAACTTGGGCAAGGTCGGTCGAGTCCAGAAACTCGAACCCAGAACACACTAGAATGGACCGACCTTGGGACCGGATTTCAAGGTCGGTCGGTCCTAAAATTTTCACGTAATGTAACTCACTGGAATGGACCGACCTTGGGGCCGGACTTGCAAGGTCTGTCGGGCCCGAATTTTCCCAGCGATCGAACTTACTGACTTCGACCGACCTTGGGTCCGACCCTGAGTAAGGTCGGTCGAGTCATAAGAAAAAAAATAATAATAATATGATTACAATAATCATAGGTATATATACATACATACCTATACACATAAGTATATGTATATGTAATAGTACATCATTAATGGGATGAAATGTTAAGGAAGTACACATGTGAGTAAGAAAACAAAATAAGAAAATTGAAGGAATAAGAACATCAAGTTAAACCGAAACAACGGGATGACGGGGTAGGTACGGGCGTAGTAATTATGTATGTACTGTAATGCTTAGTATTAATGGAACCATTTGGCATGTAGCCGGAGGTTCGAGGATAAGACTCGAGGAATGAGAGTGAATCAAAGGAACAAGGGAACACCCGATAAAGTAAATCAACGGTGAAAGGTATGATTTCTTCATGCTCTGTATCCTAACCTGGTTACCCTGGTTTGTGTGCTTATTTGATCACCTAAATAAGATAAATGCATGAATCGGACTTTAATGCACTTACTTGTGCTTGGTTATATTGTTCTTGATATATTTGTCTTCAACAATAGTTTGTATAATTCATGAAATATATGAATGATGATGAAGTGTATTTGTACCGTGTAGTGTACTTGTGTATTTTATTGTATTTTGTATGGATGTGTATATGAGCAAGGTATTTGTGTATGTGGCTTGAATGAATGACTTCTACTAATTCCTAACCACCTAACTTCTAACGTAAGTATTGAGTAAACTGGAATGAGTAGAAGTCCGATATAGTTTCGGCCACGCGTGAGGATGAGGAGCACAAGAGGTTGGATCCGATTCCTGGTTCGTAAGCTGGTCCACGGCCCAAACCCCTTAAATGGGTAGCATCCTAGATTAGTGAACCAAGTAAAGCCCGGTGGTGGGGCAGTGTAGTCCCTGCCCGGAGGTCCCAACGACTTAACTTGAGTATGTAGTAAGTAAGTAAGTATTGTATGAGTAATGGTCTTGGCTGGTGTAAGTCATTGACCCCGAGTAAAAGATAATCTCCACCCGATTAACCCGGGTGGACCAATGAAGCTAACAAGTACGGTGTATTGAGTATGTATGGTGTATGTATTGCGTATGTGTATTTCGGAAGAAGGTAAGTATGTATTGGATGGCTTATATTGCATTCCTTGTATGTAATGAAGTGTGTAAATGTATTCATTCCGTAAGTATTGTAGTATTGTGTATAAGAGCATGTATGCATGTATGTTTGAAATAAATGAATTGCATGTATTCGACCAAGTGGTCGGCGTACCCTCGCTAGTACGCGGGGTATGCAGAAGTCATATTCAGTGTAAGCTGACCCCCTAGGGGGAACGTCTTTAGTGTGCAGGTACCCGAAGCGGATACGGTCAAGGTAAGAGACCGGTGGCTACACTTGGATAGTTAGAAGTAGAATGTAGAAGCGTACTAAGTGGCACACCCCTTGTACTTTGAAAGTAAGTAGTTAGTGAGGAATGGGTAGTGGTTAGACTCTTAATGAGTATCTATGAAATTGAAAGAGGTGTTGTACTTGTATAAGGATCTTAGTAAACTCGGTGTATTATATTGTATTGAACTTATGGAGTATTGTATTGAATGGGAAGTTCTAGTATTTGATTTGGTAATTAGAGTATGTATTGTAAGTGTGTAGTACTCGGATATTCCGGTCCATCAGACCGATGCTGTATGCAGTAGTAGTAGTAGTAGCCTTGTTAGTCACGTGGGTGGCTAACGGCATTGTATCACCCACCGTTGAGTATGTAAGTATCCGCTGCGTGAGTCTGGACTGTATAAGGAGATGGGACGGTAATGACAGTATTAGCGATAGGGGTGTTACAATAACCCAATAGAAGGAACGAATAACCATGTAAGTTTCACATTCAAGGCTCAGTTAGTCACATCAAGCTGAGTTAGCCACACAATGGTTTCCTTTTTAAATTCCTTTAAACTCAGTTAGCGTTTTTCGAAAACGTCTCATAAGTCAGTCAGTGAAAGTATCGGAGTACGAGAAATCGTACCTGATTAACGCTGTAGCAGTTCTAGTAGACCCGTGCAAACAACCAACAACACTCTAAGGAACATTAAAGATAGTCTATCATCAATCACTTGTAGCCTACGTTAAGCTTAAATAAACTCCTCACTCTTA
The DNA here is from genome assembly GCA_023374045.1 of Limonium bicolor. NCBI lineage: Eukaryota > Viridiplantae > Streptophyta > Magnoliopsida > Caryophyllales > Plumbaginaceae > Limonium > Limonium bicolor. Next base: position 172,511,454 of record CM041782.1, on the reverse strand, counting down.
TTTATAAGTCTCAATTAAATGTTACATATAACCTTCGACTTATCTTAGAATGTCAATAATAACTCTTAAGCTCAATACCCTTACTCTTACTTTAGAATAACATCGTATCATGACACATGATAGGTTTGTCTTAACATACGGTGAAAATTTATCTAAGAATTAAATCCTCATTCATAAGTGAAATTGAGAATTATTTATGAAATACCCCAAACCTAAGTATGCTAAGCAAACATCAAATTATGATGTAGTAAGGCTAGAATATGCCTTAGAAAGATTGGTAGACAATTTAAACCAAGGAAAACACAAGAAAGTGCCTTAAGGGCAATCAGGGCAAAAGCGTGCTCTAAACTTGGAGAGACTTGGGTGAGTACCCAAATATCATGATAAGACCTTAGTAATATTCTAATGGTCATTTTAAATCAATTAGCAAAGAAAACCAAGCTTGAAAACAAGTTAAAACACAAAATGTGCTTTAAGAAGTCTTAAAGCACATTTTTGAGAAATTGTCTTAGAATTGAGTTTTGAGTGGCTAAATGTCCATCATTACTCTTTAATCAACATGTGTACTAATTAGTATGACATTAGGAAGTCTAAATCAATGGGAAATCAAAAATTTCAGAAATATGTGCACTAATTAGTGAATAGTGCCAAATAGTGACTAGTTTAAGTTTTAATCAATATAAGCTAATTAGTTGGTCAACAAAGACCATGACTAGCCTTATTTAAGGTAGGGGGCCGGTTTTCTAAAGGATGGTGAGTCACCATAAGTAGTCAAATAAGGAAGAAAAGAAGAGATAAGTAAAAGAGTACTATTTGCTTTATTAAAGCAAATATCTCTTATAAGCCACCTTTTCTTCTCTCTCTTCATTCTCTTCTTCACACGATTTCTTCTTCTCTTCTTTTGCTCCAAACCGAGAGAGCTCCATCCATGGGTGCTCCACCTTCAATCACTCACTAAGTGTTCATCTTTGCTCCAAATCAAAAACTAAACACATATTTCTCTTAGTTAGGTCAAGACCTATCCTTCTATCTTTTCAAATCCTTCAAAGCTCCATTTTGGTGCCAAGAGGAAACTCCATTGGTGGAGGGAAACCAAGTTTGAAGAGCTCATTAGCTTCTCCATTCTCTTAAGGTAAAGAAAATGTAAGAAAAACCATGTTTCCATCATTTCTTGTACTTGGCCGAAAATTCCTTCTCAAGGGGCTATGTTTTTATGCCTTGTTCTAGCTTGATTTATTCACCAAGGACTAGTGGTGTAACACCCCAACCCGAAATCCAATAACCTGAACGATGGTAGCTCCCAAAATTAACTAGAAATACAGCGGAAAATATATACATAACAACGGGTGGTGCTACAACGCCGCTAGTCACCCATGTGACTAACAAGGCTACTCCAACTTAATTTACAAATGATGCGGTCTGAGTACTGAATACAAACCTCTTAAAACAACAGAAGACAATAACAAAAGTACAATACTGTAAGATGACACCGGTGGTATTAACCCATGTCTTAATTCTACCCCACCTACACTCGGTCGGGCAACCTCTTCATTCTTCAGGTACCTGGAATTATTTAGCCATGAAACGGCTCAGCAAAATAATTTGCCGATATGAAATCGTGCAGCCCACAAACTACTGGGCCACACCAACTAATTGTCGAATACATGCAGTTCATTTATAAAGCTGTAAATAAGCATAGCATGATAATATCAAGTATCCACACAAGGACAATAATGTCACATAGAACAAGACTGCAGAAGGTCAAGTTAGCTGAACTGAAATTCTTAAATGATAGTCGGTCCACGCAATGGGACTGACAGGTATAACTGAATATCTGAAATAGTGAAGGTATAGTGACCTCGTTAAGATTGAAAGGTTGGGTATAAAAACCCCAGGAGATAACGTAGTTAAACCCTGAACTGAGAGGCGTGAGAAATAGAATCCCACTAGAGGAATGAAGTCTTCCTCAAACTGAACTGATGGGCATTAGAAACCCGAGAGGAATAGAGTCTTCCTCCCAACTGAATTGTTCCGTCGCGACGTAGATAGGAGACGACCTGAGACAGGTACAGCTCCTGTAGCATGCATGGCCAGATCCAACTGGGCTCCTCGTTCTCATAGTATAGGATTGTTAAGTGTCATATAAAGACGTTAAACAAGAACACAATGTGTATTGTCAATTATCACGTTTAGGATAATGACGTTTGTTATAAAGTGAAGTTAGTGAGAGACTTGTGTACAAGTCTTCGATATACTGAAGCGCAGGTATTTAATCCACTGGTATAGTAGTGTTTGTATGCGTGGGACATACACGTAGTAGTCAGCATCATTCACGCACATAAAATAATACAACATCGCACAAGAGTAAACAACATTTTACATTAATTATCTTGGTCGTTAATTCAAACAACAGATAGCACACAAGCCGATGTAATCCGGTAGAAAGCAGACTGCAATAATTCCATACCGTTCACCGTAGACTGTACTTGTTTAGTTCCCGGTCAACGTCTGGTCAAACAATGTCCTAGAATAGGATTAACTGAGAGTGTTAATTTATGTAACCCTCGTATAATAATTTTATTGTTTCATGAAACGATTTCATATTCGTTATTTCATGTGAGGTTTATTCCTTTATATTTAGGTAGTTCTTTTAACCTCTTTCCCTTATAGTTAATTAAGGTACTTATATATTTCCAAAACATGTAGTCCTAACTTATAAGACTTATATTGTTTGGTAATTTCTTTTAATTACCTTATGATTGGATGTATAACTTATTTGTCATCCCTTGTGGTTTATTCCTAAATCCTTTAATGTATACATATATATACATATTTATTCATGCACTATATTTGTTACTTATTTTTAATTGTCTAGGTGACATAACATCTTTATAATTCCTTAACTACATTTTATGTCACACATGGACATTATATTCTTATAATTCTTTGTTATTCTCCTCTTAACCATAAATAGTATTTATTCGTTACAATTAAATTCCTTATAACTATATAACCATAGTTTTAACTTCATAAATCACTTATTCTCATTTCCTTTTGATTTACTTGAAAATCTAAAATATATATATATATATATATATATATATATATATTTCACACACATGTATTATTTATGTTATTTATATATAATTGTCTAAATGACATAACCTCTTAATAAATCTCAATTTATATTTACATGTCATACATGGATATGTTATTCCCATATCTTTTATTAATTACAAACTAACCCCAAATAATATTCCTTTTACAAGTAAATTACTTGTGCTTGTATATCATATAGTTTTAATTTCATAAATCCTTAAATCATAATTTTCTTTTCTAAATATCTTAAATATCCATATAGGACCTACAAATATTTTTTAATCTCATAATTACAACATACTTTTCGGTTAATATATTATAACCTCATTTATTTCTTAAACTTTACATTAAACTCCAAAATACATTATATCACATAGTTTTATTTCCTTAAATAATTAATTCACTAAACCACCACCATAAATTTAGTAATTTATTATTTGAACACTTTAACTTTTATAAATCACCAACTAGCCTCATTAATTTTCGGCTTTGACTTAGAATTTCTTATAATTACTCTTTAACCCCAAAAACTTTACATAATTTATATATTCACTTATAAACTATAGTTTTAATATTTAATTTCCTTAATAACCAAGTGGACACTTATATTTCTACAAATTGTGAATTCGCCCCATATAAAATCTTATTTTATATTTAAACTCTTATAAATTTTATATTCACCCCATAACTTTTATAAACTTAATATTCTTACCACATAACTTATTAAACTAGTCATTTAAGCACTAGTAATTATTTTTACTCACCAAAACTCTTTATTTAAATTCGTAAGTATCTTTAATCCAATATTTTAAGGACACTAAAATTACCAAATTACCCTTTTGACACTAGATTTTAATTCTTAAACTTTTAATATTATAACCTTACCTCTTAAAAGTTTTTAATATCCCAAAATACTCAGAGAATTATCGAAATCACTTAGACAAATTCTAAAATTATTTATACACTCATAATATACCAAAAATCTTCCAATATCACTTATAATTTTCGGTAATGACTATTATTTACCATACAGTTTTATAAATTTTGTTTCTAACCCTTGAATTATTCCCTTGACCTTATAGTTCATTAATGTACCAAGCTAACCAACCAAAAATGGTATTAAATATTTTATTACATCATTAAGTCTTATATTGCCCATAAATCCCACGGCTAACACATATGTGTAATAAAATTTCATAAAAACCATATTATATATAAGGTAAGTATTACTCACCTAATTTTTGATTTCCAAGCCACCAAAGCACACCAAACACTCCAAACAGCACCTATCACACTCGGCCTAATTTTAACATAAGATTTAAATTAGTTTTTGGAGTGTTAATGACATAAGCTTCATATATACATCCTTATAGTAAACATACTCACTTTAGTAGTACTTATTTTTGGACTGTTCTCCTACGGTTTGTGCATGGAGTTTCCAAGAGATTTTCACCAGCATATCATGCCATGAAGAGAACACATGTTAGCCGTAGGAAATAAGGTCATTAACGGTGGATTTTAGCTAGGAAAACACATGGTTTTTACCTTGTTTTTGAAGCTGGTAACAAGGGCACTCACGCCTGATTTTTCCTAAGCAAACAAGGAGTCAAACTACTGCTTGTACCAGCCTATATTACCGTTGAAATCAGGAAAAGATAGGTAAGGTTTTCCTTACCGAGAGTGAATGAAAATGAGGCTTCTTGCATGGATTTTGTTCCTTCACAAAGATGGGTGTTCTCCTCTGATTTTGTACGTGAAGAAAGCCAAAGATTAAGCAAAGAGAACTGGAAAAGACTGGGAAGAAAAACCGGTAATATAGTAGGAGATTTAGGCTTGATCTTAGCATGTTTTTACCTTAAGAAGTTATGAGTACTAACTTCCTTTCTTCTTCTGTTTCCAGGCGGAAATCTCCACTACTTCAAGAACCATTTTAGATTTGTTTGCTGGATAAAAATGGAGATGGATAAGCTCCTTGAAGAGAGGAAGAAGAGAGGAGAAAAATGATATTTTTAAGCTATAAACCCTTACCTACAGCAAGAGATAGCAGCCATGAAAATGGGGTGAAGCTCTCGGTTGAAGAAGCAGCAGCGAGAGGCATTAGGAGCTACGGTTGAAAGAAGAAGGTAATCAAAGAGGGAGGGAAGAAACCGGTTATTAAGGTTTTAAAATCTTATAATTAGCCAATAATTAAGATGACACCTAATTAATTATTCCTGGAGGTTCCAATCGGTGGAAGCAACCCATATTGAAGGCGGCAATAATGACTAGGTAAGGATGGGTCTTGATTAGTATATTACATTATGGAAGTATTATTGTTACTTTTATAAAGTGACAAGGGTGAGTCTTGGAAACCGGCACTTATTGTTAGGATGGTTATATTATATTATATATATGCCCTCATATTCTGTAACTTATGTTATAGCCGTTAGTATTAGTTACCCGGGGTTATTAATAGTCCTAGTCTTTGTACAGTGGTCATCTATCTGTAATTACTCTCTCTCTCTCTCACTCTTTTCGTTCGTCTTCCTCTCTTAATCAAGATTCCCTTTCTTCTCTGTGTGCTGTCGTCCCTCTCTTATTCTTGGGCTAGTTTACGAGTTTAGTGGCTGAGACATTCGAGATCTGCTGGGTATTTTCATGGTATCAGAGCCACCGAATTGAAGACGTGAATCGTGAATTCAAGGAGCGGAGTCTCGTCGAATCAAGCCAGCAACCTTCCCAAAATCGCAATGTCGGACGACCACAACAAAAAGAAAGATATCGTAGAAGAAAAGGAGGAAAGTAGCACAGCGAACGAAAATAAGAAGATGGAGAAGATGGATAGCTCAGATCCGCTCTTCCTCTCAAACTCGGAACAGCCCGGTACGTTCCTAGCCGAAAAATTCGATGGAACGGGTTTTAGGGCTTGGAAGAGGGAGATGATGATCGCTCTGGATGCCAAGAGTAAGCTAGGGTTCGTGGAGGGAACGATTGAGAAACCTTCCGAAGACGACCCCAAGTTCAAGGCCTGGAAGCGGTGTAACTCAATGGTGACTTCTTGGATCTTGGCAAGCCTGAATAAGGAGACGGCGAAGAGTGTGCTCTACTGGACCACCGCTGCGCAGTTATGGAAGGAGCTAGCGATGAGATTTGAGGAATCTAACGCGGCCCAAGTTTACTCTCTTCACCAGACTCTCAATCAGATGAGGCAAGAAGGAGACACCATTAGTGCATACTACACGCGGATGAAAGAAGTTTGGGATGAAATTGATTCAACCGAAGAAATCCCTAATTGTACGTGTCAGGCGGCGTCGGGATACAAGGAGATTTTCAGAAGGCAAAGAGTCATACAGTTTTTGATGGGGGTGAGCGAGAAATTTGCAATCGTGAGAGGGAACGTACTTATGATGAGTCCCCTTCCATCCATAGAACAAGTCTATTCACTCTTGGTCCAAGAAGAGCGACAAAGATTGTTTGTGAACCGGGAAGGGGAACAAGGAGCTGGAACAGGAGCATTATCTTTCGCGGTGGAAAATTTCAAGAAGGGATCCAAACCACCCTACCAGAGTAAAGATGGGAGACGGAATCTTGCATGTACCCACTGCGGGAAAAACGGGCACACAATCGAAAAGTGTTACCAAATACATGGGTTTCCTACATTCTGGAAGAGGGGAAAGAAGTCCACCGCTGCAGTTTCAGAGGCAAACTTCGGTGAACCAGGAAGAACATGGAAGCACCAAAACCTTCACATTGGAACAAGTTAACCAACTCCTGTCACAATACTCAAAGAATCAACAGATGGAAACAGAACAAGGAATTTCCTCTTGCAGCTTTGTCGGTATTGTCTCCAACCCTAAAACTCCAACATGTTTGACTAATGATCTGAATACACTTGTTGATTCCAATCGCACCGTGAATGATACAGATTATATTATGCATCTCTGCCAAACTCCACAAAAGGTAGTGATAAGAAAGAAAATCATAAATATTGCATCTGTGATGAACATACAATTGCATGACTGACTCTGATGAATGATTTACCTTTGCTTGGATGATGAGATAGGAAAAAATATAAACTGCAATTCTGTGAATGAATCTTATCTGCCTGATTGCTTGAGAGACAAAGGAGGAGAGAAATGCAAGTTGTTATGCTATAAATGATTCTGATATGCTAGGAAAAATGAAGGAGCACACACAAACTGTAACAGACGTAATCTGATTAACAGATGGGTTTTAGACAGTGGTGCCACTGAGCACATGTGTGTTGTGACTTGTCAAAATTTACTAGCTATAGACATTTGAATCAGGTGCATACGGTGGGAATGCCAGATGGACACCCACAGCATGTTAACATAATTGGAGATGTTAAGATAAACCAAAACCTAACTTTGAAAGATGTGCTGTTTGTGTCCAACTTTAAGTTTAATCTGATTCTATAAGTAAGCTGGCCAAACAGTTGAAAGGGAGGTTTTATTTTGATGATACTTGCTGTTTGTTTCAGGGATGTAACACAAATCATGAACAAGAAGTTGGAGAATTTCAGATGGGTTGTATTTGTTGAATGAAAACTTTATGTGTAATCATGCTCTGGATTTACCTTTGGTTGTTTGTAATACGGCAGACTTACTGGTAGAAAGCTATGATTCTAAGATACAGTAGGATTGTGGCATCATAGAGTAGGTCATGTACCAATAGGAAAGTTAAAGAAGATGTGTTTGTTTGATAAAAGATTGGGAAAGGAACATTTTCTTTGTGAATCCTGCTGTAAAGCGAAGAGTCATAGGCAACCTTTTCCCGTTAGTACAACCAGATCAAAGGAAATCTTTGGTTTAATACACATAGATCTATGGGGACCATATGGGACCAAGACTTATGACAACTATGCATATTTCCTTACTTTTGTTGATGATAAGTCTCGTGCAACCTGGGTACCTCTAGTCTCTCACAAATCTTCTTGTTTTTCTGTGATTAAACACTTTATAGAAATGATTAGAGTCCAGTTTAACAAAAAGGTAAAGATAATCAGAAGCGACAATGCATATGAGTTAGGAACTTCAAGAGAAGGCATAGAATATTACAAAGAAAAAGGAATACAACATCAAACTTCTTGTGCACACACTCCCCAACAGAATGGCATAGTTGAAAGAAAACACCGCCACATCTTAGAAACAGCTAGAAGCCTAATGTTCTACTCTGGCTTACCTATGAAATTTTGGGGAGAAAGCATCCTTACCTCTGTTTATCTCATAAATCGAATGCCTTTAGACATACTAGATGGAAAAAGTCCCTATGAAATGCTGTATGCACAGCAACCTGATTACCAAGCCTTGAAATGCTTTGGCTCTCTTTGTTTTGCTCATATAAACTCACCTCAACATGATAAGTTCGCTGCAAAATCAGTAAAATGTGTGTTCTTAGGATATCCACCGAACAAAAAGGGATTCAAATTATTTGATTTGGACAATGACAAAGTCATTGTCAATAGGGATGTGCAGTTTTATGAGCATGGGTTTCCTTTTAAACATAAACAGCTCATAGCTTCGGGAGAGAAACATGCACAAAGTTCTAATAAACCCCTGACAAAAGAAAATGAGAAAAATCAAATAAGAAGACACCCACTGGTAACAGAAGACATAGAAGAAGAACATGAAAACACCTCTGTTACTGACAATGTTTGTGGAGAATCTGTAGAACAGGTAACAGAAGAAACAGAAGAAGCAGAACAAGAAGAGGATGCCACAGCAGGGAACTCACAAGACCAGAATGAACACATTGGAGTCAACCTGAGAAGATCAACAAGGGACAGACAAATCCCAGGGTATCTGCAAGACTATGTACTCGGTGCAATGCCAACACCAGAAACAGGGAAGTCCTCTATCTCTTTCACTCCACACAAAGAACCTTTTCCCTTGCTGCAAGATCCAAATTTGAATATGATAACTGTGATTCCTTTACTGCATTACTGCATGATAGACTTTCTGTTTTAGCTCAGAGAAGCAATCTGACTGATAATTATGTTTCTGCTATAGTACAGCCTAATGAGGTTATTATGTCTCAAGCTAGAACAGAAGGAGATTTACACTCCAACTGCTGTAGTACTAGAGCAGAAAAGGGAACAGAACCACAAGATTATCATGAGGCAAAAGAAAGTGAGAATTGGTGAAAATGAAAGAAGAAATAGAGGCTCTAGAAAGAAATAAGACTTGGGACATAGTTGAGTGTCCAGAGGGGTAAGAAACCAATAGGTTCAAAATGGGTCTTTAAAACAAAATACAAGGCTGATGGTTCTTTAGAGAGATATAAGGCAAGACTCGTTGCAAAGGGGTATAATCAAAGTATGGGATAGATTACCTAGAGACCTTCTCACCCGTAGTGAAATTTACTACCATTAGAGCTATTGTAATTCTTGCTGTTAAGAGAGGGTGGGGAGTTGATCAACTAGACATTAATAATGCATTCCTCCATGGTGACCTCCATGAGGAGGTCTACATGGAGCTGCCCTTGGGATATGAAATGAGCAGAAAAGGAATGGTATGTAGGCTGAGAAATCTCTTTATGGCTTAAAGCAAGCCTCAAGGCAATGGCATGAGAAGTTAAGTGGGTTCCTTCTGAATTTGGGTTTTGTGCAATCCTTGAATGATTATTCGTTGTTCATTAGGAAAAACGAAAGATAGTCATTCTTGCTGTTTAGTTGATGATCTTTTGCTTACAGGAAATGATGTGGAAAATGATATTTGTCAAACAGAATCTGGATCAAAAGTTTAAAATAAAGGATTGGGTAGCCTAGGTAGGGAGTTTTCTTGGAATAGAGTTCTTTAGAACAAAGGAGGGCATGGTCCTGTTACAGAAGGGTTATACAGAAGAACAATTAGAGAATTAGGAATTGTGTGAAAAATTGAGAAACACAGTAGCTCCATTAGATCTGAATGTGAAGCTATTGTTGGAAGATGGGAAACCACTTTCAGATCCCATGCTATACAGAAGACTGATAGGAAAAATGAATTTTCTGACACACACTAGACCTGATTTGTGCTTTAGTGTACAGCTCCTAAGTCAATTTTTGAATAACCCGACAGAAGTACATATGAAAGCTGCTTTACATACTCTTGGATATATCAGAGGAACTTCTAATTATGGACTTATGCTCAGTAGTTCTAAGAACTTTGAACTAGTTGCTTATTGTGATTCGGATTGGGCTGGATGTCCAAATACAAGGAAATCAATAAGTGGATTTTATATTGAATTGGGTGGTTGTGCTCTTTCTTGGAAATCAAAGAAACAGACTAATGTGGCTCTCTCTTCTACAGAGGCAGAATACAGGGCTTTGAGACAGACTGTAGCTGAAGTGAGCTGGTTAACCAGATTGCTGCATGAGCTGGGAATTGAAGGGATTCAACCTATTCCTCTCAGATCAGACAGCCAGGCAGCAGTACACATAGCCAGAAATCCTGTGTTCCATGAAAGAACCAAGCACATTGAAGTGGATTGCCACTTTGTCCGCCAGAAACTGCAAGAAGGGCTAGTTCGAGTTGAGTTCATTCCATCTCAGTACCAGTTGGCAGATGTATTCACCAAGGCTTTACCTGGGCGTGCCTACCCATTGATTCTGGAGCAGCTGAATGTTGAAGCAGTGCACAAACAGCGATCGAATTCTGAGTTCCAACGGCTCAACCATCAGAAGCAAAACAAACCTTGAGGGTGTTTGTTTTGAGGAGGGCTGTTAGGATGGTTATATTATATTATGTATATGCCCTCATATTCTGTAACTTATGTTATAGCCGTTAGTATTAGTTACCCGGGGTTATTAATAGTCCTAGTCTTTGTACAGTGGTCATCTATCTGTAATTACTCTCTCTCTCTCTCACTCTTTTCGTTCGTCTTCCTCTCTTAATCAAGATTCCCTTTCTTCTCTGTGTGCTGTCGTCCCTCTCTTATTCTTGGGCTAGTTTACGAGTTTAGTGGCTGAGACATTCGAGATCTGCTGGGTATTTTCACTTATCAAGGAGAAAGTGGCCTCAATCAGATGACATGGCTCACATGGGGGGGGTAATTAACTTGTTTAATTAACATATTAAATGTATAATAATCTTTGCTTTAAAAATAGAAATAATTAGTATATTATGTTATCGGTTTATGTTGTGCCTAGTTGCAGCTTTTACTTGCTTAATCACCCAACAAGTGCCACGGTTTGTAGATTTTTATTTGTTTAATAATGGTATAGAAGACTAACGTTTAATTACATGTTAACTTGCTACAATTGTGTTTTTTTTTTGATCCACCACCTAATTATACTACCGTTTTTTTTTGTGTACTTACACTTATTCATGTATGTATGATTATGCTTACTATATTGCAGATTTAATTTGCAGGTGGGTTTGCTCTACAATCACGTATGTGCAAATGTACTAACGTACAACAATGGTATTAGTTACCATTTTTTTTGTGTGTTGCTTATATATATACTTACCGTATTTTGCTTATAACATATAAATACCACCGTTAACTTAGGTGCTAGCTGTAGTTTTTTTTTTTTGTTGCTAATTATGAGTACTAGTACTACCGTATAACATGATTGCTGCATGTTTTTTTTTTGTTTATATACATATATACATACTACCGTGAGGTATATACAGTATATGCTGCAAGTTTTTGTTTGCTTATATGCTTATATATATACTACCGTAGTGTATAGGTATATTAGGTAGATTTAATCTTGCTATATTGATGTATACTCATGTATATCATAGGTACATTAGGTAGTTCATTGTTTTACTAAGTAAAAGTGTATAAAACAAGTCCCAAAAATTGGTATATAAAACCGGTTTATATGGTACCGATTTTTAACTTGTATACTTTGTGTTATATGTAATGAAATAACATTTCTTATGTATTTATGATATATAACAAGTATTAAGATTATGTAACATAAGTTGTTACATTGTTTAAATGTGTATATCAATTTATTTTAGCATTTATAAATGCTTAGGCAATCGTAAAATATTTACATTGCTCGTTAGTATTTTTTTTTCGCGTTTTTACAGTGAACGTTATTGTGTACGAGTCGATAAAACGCTCGTATATATTTTTCCTAGATGACGCTCTCCTAGTTGAGCTTGTTTCGTAAGGGGTTTAATGCCCGTAAGTGTTTATTTGTGTACGAGAGGACGGCATTGTATTAACGTTGGTGGATCAAACGTTGTCGTGTTATGAGTTGTATAAACGTTCGTATTAATCTTTCCTTGTTGTCGCTCTCTTTATCGAGCTCGTTATGTAAGAAGTTTAATCCTTGTTAATAAACGTACACGAGCGTTTTGTACGAGTATGTTACGACGTTTGCAAAATTACGCTTGTTAGCGTTTACGGTAAAACGACTATTTTTACGTAAGTGTTTGCGTGCATGAGTTTGCATGCGCACGCGTAATATTATTTTACGTAATGTTTGCATGCATAAATTTTCATGCGTAACTAAAATGAGTTATTCCAAGATCAATTCTTCATTATTTATCAGTTTTAAGGTATTAATTAGATTTGGGGTATTTCAATCTACCCCCCTTAAAAGGACTTCGCCCCGAAGTCTCATTTCTAAATTTAAATGGTTGTGAGGAATCAAGTTCTGCTAAGTATTCACAACCCAATTCTATTTTAGGGATCATGTCCCAAGTTCTACTACTGTTAAGTTCGTAGTATATATTCAACATAATATATAGTGTAATGATCATAAAAGGTCATCACCAATAATGGCTTCAATGTAGTGCAACGTAGTGCAAGTAATTCATTCATAGTGGTGTAGCACAGTACATATTGACAAGTGCATGCATTCACAGAGTAACTTCAGGGTAGTGTAACGTAGTACACATAACCATTCATATCAGTGTAACATAGTACACATCAGTAAGTAAAGCTCATAGAATCACAGAGTAATCACAGAGTCACACATGTACACATACAAATCACAGTGCAACAGTACGTTGGAAGTGTACTTCCATGCTAAAAATGCTAAAACGTAGTAGGCTCTCCCCCCCTTAAAAGAGGGGTACGACCACGTACCCTAGACTAGTATAGCTAGTGGGTAACTAGTGAAGGAATGTACACCCTTATTTTGGATTTATGATTAGTTCAAAAGATAGCCTCTCGGCTGTAAGACTTTTATCTTGGTTAAGACATATGTAACTCGTTGTGCATTCCCTTTGAACTCAGTAGATAATTCTAACTGATGGGACCACCACACTTCTGTTGCGCTACTCTGATTAATTAATGAGCAATCATTCTGGAGTAGTCTTAAATGCGCTCGTCGGTGGTATGTTAAAGTTTATGTTCATATGCATGGTTGATGAGTTGTGTTCATCATTTTCTTCATTTGGTTACTATTGTTGATCTTGTCTGGACTTCTGTCCGTTTACGGGGTATTGTCCCCAAGAATCTATGCATTCTTTGACATGTTCTATTTTACATTATTATGCTTTTATATTTAAATCCCGTGTGTATGGGTGAAGGTGATCTTCCATCTTGTTTGTTGCCAATTATGCCATGTCTTGTTGAGGCTGTCGGATTAATGTGCCGCGTTATGCCGCTGCTCCTGATTATTTTGTCTGTTAGTTGCAGCATAGCTTGGTATTCTTCATTGTATATCTTGTTACTGTACGTCGGCTTCCAATAATATTGTAAGGTTTGCCCATCCTGTGATGCTCAAGCACATGGCATGTATCTTCCATTATCCTTTCATCGTTGAGTTCTTCACGAGTTTCACTTGATTGTTTGTGCCTGTATGCTTATTTTGTGATATCTGCTCATGGCGGTGATTCCACTAAGATTCTCTCGTCGATTACTGAGGCGTTTTGCTCCTTATCAGATTTGATTCCTTTCCTGTGTTCCTCCCGCTAGTTGCTTTCGTATATGGGGTATCTTCTTGATGTATATTATTACTTACCTGATTGGTTTTCTGATGTATTCTCCTTTGATAGAGGTAACGTCCTGATTGGTGGGGTTCATCATCTTGTTGGTGTTGCTGATGCATCCAGTGGTTTAGTTGTTGTAGCTGTAAGGTTGTAGTATTCTTGTCGGTTTGAAATTTGTCTTCTATTCATTGCCTCTTGTAGTCGTTGGCGCTCGGGTCTTGTATTAATACTGGGGCATGTTAGAGTTCGTCTCTTCAGGTCATCATCTTGTGTTTCTGGTATTCGAGTTTACTGTCACCATATTTGGTTTTCACTTTTCAATATAGGATATGAGCTACGGTCGAGCCGTGCATCTTGTATATAATATAGGAATATTTCCTGTTATTACTGATTCGCAAATTGTCGGTAGTATATACACGATCTTTTATTGATTGTTCATCAGGTATACCACAGTAGGGTTCCCGTTAAGGTTTCTAACAAGGTACAGTTTTCTCACAGTTTAACATGTTTTTGCGGTTTACGCATCAACTCATGAGAGTATTAGTTTAATGTTTCTACTCTTTATATTCCACCTCACTTACAGATAGGTTCCCGTTTAATATACTGGGTTTGAATTGATAAAGGAAGGATTTAAAGTCGTTCTTTCCCTTCTGATGGCAATAAGGCCATAACTTAGAAGGTAGCTTTCAAATACTTGTCAATATAGATAGATGTCTCTTGGTCTTGTATTTAATATATTAACATGACTCAATGTATAATAACGATTAGTATTTCCTTCATAGTTGACTATTTTCTGACAACCTGAGTCGTTTAAGCTATCTAATCTTTCAGGGTAGTATGGTTAATTCAACCTTTAACTTAGATCCTCAACATCTAATATATTCTACTTGGTAGACCCTTCATTAGAAATAGGAACAAATTTGACTTATCACAGAGATATTGGTGACCACTTGTAGGGAGTCTCAGGAATCATCCAACCCTGACGGGGTCAGCGTCAGTTTTGAACTATCCCTCCACTCCATTTTGTGATTGGTTTTCCCTTGATCTGACCAGGATCAAGTTCGACCTCCCACGTCAAATATCAAACAACCACATATTAGCAAGTTTCCAAATTTTATCTTATCAAGATTGTGACGTGGTGATTACAACATTCTTTCTTAACTGTTATACACTAATCTAACGGCTGTTGTAACCTAGACTTGAAACTAGGGTACTCCTTAATTCCTGGAACTAAGTTCCTTTGATCAATCCTTTAGCGTGGAATCTAGTCTTTCTTCTTGGCCTAAAAAGATAAGTTCTTATTAAACACCTAGACACTTACTGCCTAATAATTATTTCATCAGTCATTTGACTCTTAACACATCATGCAAGCAATAAATTCATTTATGGAC
Organism: Limonium bicolor; assembly: GCA_023374045.1. Taxonomy (NCBI): domain Eukaryota; kingdom Viridiplantae; phylum Streptophyta; class Magnoliopsida; order Caryophyllales; family Plumbaginaceae; genus Limonium; species Limonium bicolor. The sequence goes on along the minus strand of CM041782.1, from coordinate 172,496,090 downwards.
TTGGATACCTTGAAATATACTCTTCTCTTGAAAAGGCTTTATCTAGTATTTGACTTATCAAGGCCTGATCGTTGTCTAGACTTGGTTACCATCACTTGGAATAAAGACAGTCAAGTTATTGCTAAATTCGGAATAAGACTCTAAGAAAAGTTTCTATAACTTATCCTATACTTAGGATTCCCAGTTTGAATCTTACGGGTTGGTGACAATACAATCAAAACTTATGGTTCATTTCTATCTCTTAGAAACGTGGTTAATCCACAACTCAATGGCTTCTATGAATAGACCGTTTAAGTGTATAAAATAGAGGATTTATAATCATAGAGTTTGGTATATATTGTTAGGAAAGTTTGCGTGTAAAACGCTTGTTACAAGTCAAGGGGTATGTTCTCCCCCCCTTAAGAGTTTAAGTCACTCCTTTGGTGTATATCCAATTCAAGCTCTTAGTTTACACTGCCTCCATAGAGAGTTATTGGTTATTATAATCGTATAAAAATTTATACTACATTGGGAGATAACTTCCTTTAGATTTCCTGAGCTCTTTACTGGTAACCACAAATCGAGCTGTCATAAAAGACATATGCTCATGTATAAATCCATAAGGATGGTGTAGGACATGTGCCTTAAGATAGGGTAGGTATATTTTGTGATACTTATCCCTCTGAAATATATCAATATTCCTCAAAAAGTTTCAGATTTAAAATCTCCCAATCATATGTATTTATATATAGCATCTAATATTGCTATTTTGGTAATTTTCCTCACTTCAAAATATCTGAACTAAAAGTTTGTTCACTTCTCACTGTTTATTAGGAGTCCAGCATTGTCACTGTAATGATACTAGCTGAGACCCTTTGTATTAGAGCAAGTACTACATCCCGTGTTTATTTACGTTGGATGTTTAGTTATATGCGGTGAGATTTTGTTATGATTTTCTTGATATAATCATTGATTTATTTCTGTGGGACTATACTGATAGTCATATTTCAAGCTTTCGCAAGCTCAGTGCCTGGGTATCCCGTAAAATTCAGTGTCTGCTCTTTTCAAGTAGGTCTTCATTCTCTTTTATTTGGTTTATTGGAGCAGCACTTGTTGTAGCAAGTGCGCCAGGCAGGTTGGATCATCATCCAGTGTATGTCCATTGAGATATACTTTTACTCCATCCTCACTGTGTTCTTGACGGTATTGTCAGCCCTTCGGGTTAACATCAGTATGGCGTCGCTGTTATTCGTCGTCAGCTCCCGTATAAATGACAGTTGGCGTCGTACGGTCTTCAGTAACCCCTTCCGCCAGTTCAGGTAGTCTTAAGTATTTGTTTTAATTAATGTATTCCTTCTCATGACATGCTCTGTTATTTAGGCAGGTCATGGTTTGTAGTTACTGTAAGTTTGAACAGTTATTAACGCCCTTCGGCGGACCAAGTAAAAACTAACTTTCTACTCCTCACTGTTCTATCACACACCCTGTATCCCAAGGCTAATTTTGGTCGTACTCAGTTCTCAGAGCGCAGCTACGCTCTGATACCACTGTGACAGCCCAGACAAACAGCCCACATGTGTGATATTGTCCGCTTTGGCACGCAGGCCGCACGGATTTGTTCCTGGGGTTTCGCCCCAAAACGCGTCACACAAGGGAAGAGTATCCCCACCCTAATAAGGTATGGTTCGTGCTCTCTCCCGATCGATGTGGGAGGTAACACCACGCCGGGTGTTACACCAAAAAGTGGTATCAGAGCCAGACCCAGGTCGGTGTGGGTCCAGTGAGCCCGTGAGGGCACTGGGCTCCTTAAGGGGGGTAGGGTGTAACACCCGGCGTGGTGTTACCTCCCACATCGATCGGGAGAGAGCACGAACCATACCTTATTAGGGTGGGGATACTCTTCCCTTGTGTGATGCGTTTTGGGGCGAAACCCCAGGAACAAATCCGTGCGGCCTGCGTGCCAAAGCGGACAATATCACACATGTGGGATGTTTGTCTGGGCTGTCACAAGTGGAGGTCCTATTTCATTCAATGCCCAAGTCTACTTTGAGACTTCAAGGTAATCATCCACTTTTATGCTTTAGAACATATTTCTAACCTAGGTTTTCATTCCTTGAGGTTAGTGCATTGTTTAGTACTCATATGAGTCATTGAATATTGATTAGAACATTGGCAAGAGGAATTTAAGTGGTGGCCGAGATCTATGGAAGAAGAAGGTCTAAGGAGGAGATTAAGATAAGCTTGAGAAAACAAGGTAAATGCTTACCTAATGGTGGTTTAAGATTAAGGAATGAGTTTTAGATAAGTACCAATGTAGCTTAGAGCTTACATTGTGTATTGGGTTATATAACCTAAGAAAAAGAACTTAAACAAGCTTATGAACTTGTGATTAAGGAGCTAATGAGAATGAGTTAGTAATATAAGTTTAAGGTGGATTTTAAGAGCATTATAACTACTATGGGATTGATGAGTGTATTTGCAGGTTGAAAGCTTATATATGTGGGGAAATTCAGTGTTTAAGTTTAAGTCATTTAAGGGCCTAAGAGCCATGTCATTTAAGAGCCTTAGAGCTATGCAATTTAAGATTAATTGCAAATATTGAGTTTGTTGTGAATGAGTTGGTTTGGTGATGAGATGTGATGAGAAAGAACTTGATGTGTGTGTGAGATGGTTGAATGAGGAAAACAATGGTGTGGGCATGATAAGATACTAGAGAAGCCATGGCGAAATTTGAGTAAAAATAAGTGTTTAGGTGGTGGTGGTGAATTAATGACCTAGGATTTACTAGGAATCACTATGAGGAATTTGAGTGGGAATGAGTTAACTAAGGAGTTCTTGAGGTTTAGAATGATCTAGAGATGTCCAGGAGGAATTAGAGGATTGGTGAGTGTTTTTGAACACACCAAAATCATGAGATGAGGAATGTAAGACTTGTGCATAAGTTTAAGGAGAAGGTATAATGCTTAAGATGATTAAGATATGTCCTAAGGGAATATAATGACTAAGGAAGTACTAGGAAGTCTTAGAGGTGTCTTGATGAAAAAGGGGTGAGATAAAGTGTTATAACGAGTTATAATGACTTAGGCATTACTTTGAAGGATTTAGGAATCAAGAGAATGTAATTGAGTATTTAGGACTTAGGTAAATGTTGGTAAACAACTAGGAAGGAAATAAGGAGTTGATGGAGGGAAGCTTAAGCTTGTGAAGGAACTTTAAGTAAATGCATAAAAGAATTTTCGGTGGTGAAAGATACTTGGGAGATGATGTTATAGTGGTGAGGAAAACATTTGGCATAGTGGTTACATTAGGTATGAACCACCACCTAGAAACCTAGAGGAAAGCATTACAAGTGTTAGCATTATTACAAGGAAAATGTATAATGATTAAGGTGAATCTTGGTGAATGATTTAATGTGTTTGGAGGATGCTCTAAGGTGGGTTTAAGGGTCTAAATGATGTTAGAACACATTGGATGGCTTGAGGAAAGGTTTAGTGAAGATTTGGCAAAGTTTAGGCATGTTTTAGTGGCGTCCGACCAGGGGGCCGACCCAAGTTTGGGTCGGACGGCCTCTGTTTAACGCCAGGGAAAGGTTCTGGAATGGTCGACCCAGAGGTCTTGGGTCGGACATGGGTCGGACGGGTGAGTTTTAGAGGGCAAATAAGTTTCTGGAATGGTCCGACCCAGTTGGTTGGGTCGGACGTGGGTCGGACATGTGAGGTTTTAGAAGACGGAAAGTTTCTGGAATGGTCCGACCCAGTTGGGTGGGTCGGACATGGGTCGGACATGTAGGGTTTTTCAAACCCGAAAGTTATTGGAATGGTCCGACCCAGGGGTGGGTCGGACGGTGGGTCGGACGGCCCTTAACACTTAAAAAAAAAATTAAATTCTAAGAATGGGGATAGGTAATAAGGTATACCTTTGGGGTGGGTGGTAATGATTAGGACCCTAGGAACTTAAGGGATTAAGTTAAGTTAAGTATAAACTTAAAAGTTTAAGATTAAGTTTGTAAGATTAAGTTGTAAGACTTAAGAGGGTTAGGTGGGGGATCATTAAGGAATTAAGTAAATTAAACAAGTTAAGTAGGTCATATTAAGTTAAGTGATTAACAACCTAAACTGAATGAATGTTTTAGGACTTGGGAGTTTGGACTCCAGAAGAGAGTAAGCTGCCGAACGACCAACGGTGAACGGTACAGTTCTCTTGTGACCTGCTTGCTAACGAGGTGTCCCTCGGCTTGTGTGCTATTTGTTTTTGTGTGCTCACTAAACAAGATAAAGCATGCAATCGGAATATAGTATATTACTTGTATTGTTGTGTGATGTTTGAAAACTAAACACAACAAACCGTGAGAACTTACTAACCAATGTTTAGTAAGGAATTGAGTGAGACTAAGGAACGCCCCCTAATAAGGGACGATGACCGAAAGAGGTTAACCAACGAACATGGTCTTGAGACTATTACTAACTGGAGCTTGAGTGAGGAAACCGGGACCGATCTCCGGTCATGCATGCTAAGGAAAAAGGGGGACGGTATCTGAATCAGATCCACCCTCCGCTTAGGGACTTGTCTTCGGACTTGTAGCCTAGGGCCGGTTGCCGGCTCAGCTACGCTGGATTCCCATCCAGGGTAGGTGGCATTAAGATGGTGTGGTGGGATCACCTAAATCCCAGGTTTGGACTTAGGCTACAACCATTCCCTCCAGGAACGGTTTGTATTCTGAGAATAAGTTAAGATTGAGATAAGTTACAATCATTCCTTTTTAAAGGATGATTTGTATCGTTAAGTTAAGATTAAGATAAGTTACAATCATTTTTTTAAAGGATGATTTGTATCGTTACGATTAAGATTAAGTTAAGATTAAGATAAGTTGCAACCATTCCTCTTTAAAGGATGGTTCTTATAATTAAGATTAAGATAAGCGACATCCACTCCTTATTAATGTATGGTTGTTTCTAAGGTCAAGATAAGACTAAGATTAAGGTGAGATAAGGATGGACTAAGGTTTAGAGGGAACATTACTTAAGGAGTTAAATAACTAACTCTCCAATTAAGGGAACACGTTTAAGTCGTTCATTGTGTGTGAACTTTGATTGTTCATATATGGATTGTTGTTTACAGCATTTACTATTATGTTGTGCATCCAGTCAACCTCCATGCTATCGACAATTAGTCGTCGTAGCCAGTTAGCTTGGGGGCCATGAGGGGATCGTACCAGCATTCGTGCTGACCCCTTTGGGGGCTGTTTACTACACAGGTACATCAGGAAGCGGCCGCCGCAAGAGTAAGAGAGGATACAAGTGTTAAGGATTAAGAGGACCTACGAGTTGTGCATGTACACTCGTATGGCAATTGAGTTAGTAAGATGTATAGGTTGTTGAGATGATTGTAAGAAGAATATGTATTTGGTTAAGGTTGTTATGTACTAGTGTTCGGTATATTCTGTAGTCAGACCGTGGCAAGGTCCTGGATTGTAAGGAATTCCGCTGTGACTTGTATTTTGTTTTAAAGACAAGAAATACCGAACATAGGAGAATATGAGGTTGAGATTGAGTTATGGGTTAAGGGTTGAGAGATAGAGTGAGAGGTGCGTTAGTCAGGACTTCCCGGTGTTTACCGGACATCCATAGTACCTAGGCCCGCCCTCCACATCCCTAACCCTAAATATGTGGAACAAACGCCAGAGAGAAGAAAGCCTTCTCTTACTCGGAGAAACCCGATCTGGCAGTTAGTTAACAGTGAGCAATACAAGAAACAACTTGTTGTACAACAGTTACGGAGAACTGGGAGGTTTTTAATGGAGCGCAACAGAGAAACAGGCGCTACCTATGGAATTCTATCAATAAGGGAACGGTAATTACCGGCAACATGGGTCGACATGCTACGCATTCGAAATAACCCGCAATACCAATGATAAGGAAAGCACTACGGGTGCAATAGAAAGGAAAAGGGAAGCGACATGTGTACCGGACAGCGGTCCGAGTGAGCATAACAGTGGGATAATACAAAGCCTGAGATTTGAGATTACTGGAAAGCCCAGTTAGAAACGGGAACTCCAACCCCATAAAACAAGGAAGGTTATAAAACCTGGCCAACATAATGCGGACGACGATAGGAACTCATATAAATGGTATACCGGAATAGGACTACAATGTAGTGCCTAAAGGAAAACCGTTGCTTAGTAACCACAACAAAACGTGTGGAGACAGGAGGGAGGATTAAGACATAAGAAAATATTAAGGGATTCCCTCAGAAAGAGGAACGCCCTAATAAATGACAGCACTGTCAAACAACAAGGAAACTGCCGGATGGCTAGTTATCCAAAATAAGAGATCGAAGGAGTCCCGAGGACTACCAATTACATGGGAATTAGAAGGAAGCATCACTTCCAATGTACCTTGCATCAATAGCCCATCCTGCATGGCGCACTTGCCATAGCAAGTGCTACCACGGTTAGCTACACGAAAAGCCATGGCAAGATAGGAGAACGCTACAGTTGAAACGCATATTAATACCGGATTGTAAATCCCTAAGAACAGAAAAATAAGACCTTGGAAAGGCCCGACGGCCTGACCATGATAAGATGAGATGACACACCAGTCTACTGGGAGCAGAACTTGGACAAAGTATTAAACCGTATGAATATTAGCAACGGTAAAACCCACTACAACAACAACCGACAGTACGGTAAGAACACAATCCCGAATTCCAAGGGGAAAACCTAAGGGATCGCTCGGTAATGCGAGCAAAAACACAATATAAGCAATAATATACAAGGGATGTATTATAAGATACTATTGAGACTGTTGAAGCAACGACTTACAACGAGAACGGGATAAGACTCCCAGAGTGACCACTAAGAGTACCAATAACAACATTCTTCAATGAAGATGTTGGAAAACCCAGAAAATAAGGGTAAAAGAAATGAACATAAGCTATAACCTACTAAGGATTAAAAATGTGTAATCCCGACAGAGGGAAGCTCAATGGACTACCCACACAAAGCGGGTATAGTCGAGCCAAATAACCGATGAATGACAGCTGATACTGTTTGTTTAACTCATTAACACCCAAGTATGGTTGATCATCAACGGGTGGCATAGTCAACGAAAGTTGAACGAAGCGTTGAGATGAAAGTATAAGATGACTGGATGATATCCAACTTGGACACCTTAAGGCAAACGCCTAATACAAACTTATCCTTATTGCTAAAAGACATAGATCTAATAAAACGATAGTATTGTCAAAGACATCAAGTAACCTCAGATCACCTGAATAACTTCCATAGCAGGAAGCAGGACGCAACAACTTATCATGAAATCTGATCCTACATTTAGTATGTAACCTAACGGTGGATAGTGCTCAAAGAACCAGAATCTGATAAGGATGACCTGTAGAGGAGTGAGAGTACAAATAATGAACTGATACATTAAGCATTAAGAGCCTACGAGCCAAGGATGTTAACCACATCAGAGCCCGAGGCGCAGTAAGTATAAGAGAGTTTAAGCCACGAAGTGACTACAATTTGTAGATATGAACGGTTACCAAACCTATAACTTAGATTGGGAAGATATTACCAAGAAAGGGTACCAATGAGAATATTGAGATAATGCTAAGGACAGGAGCGGAGAACGAACCATGCCTTTTAGGGTGGGGATACCTCTCCTTATTGTGAAGCCATGAGTGGGAATGAACCCCTCAAAATGGCTTTCACTTATTAGGGATGAAATACACCTTATTTAGAAAATGGGAACCATGAACATTGAGATTACCTTAGAACATACCAGATACACTTGAGTAATAAGGTAGGATACAGAGATAGACCCCGTATCCGACACCCAGAATGTAAGAATTAGTGATCGTCAGAAATAAACACCGTGACTGCACATTATGGCACGTCAATTAATCAATGCTCAGAAAAGCTTGTGATTCAGTGGATGACTTCTTCAGTAATCAGTTAAACTACATGGTAGATAACATCACCAAGGATGAAAGAAAGCGAAAGAAATTAGCCTACTTACGAATCTGAGATTGGAGCAGAACATCTTTACATCTAGAGTCAACTATTTTATAACGCAGTACGGCAACTGCCATACACCAGAATGAGAGAACTCCCAGTGTGTTCACGCCAAGAAGGGATTGAGTATAAGGTAAGACATGAGAATAAGTGAATAAGGGGTTACACCATTAATGGGCAAACTACCACGATGGTAATGGTCATGAGTACAATAGTTAGATAAGTGGATTAAGTCATGGTACGCGGTAAGGCGACCATTATGTATGAGCCGTCAAATATTGACACTGAGGCAATTAGATTTATGAGTTAAGACCAGCATAAGTAAGAAAATAAGATGGTAGACGAACTGAGCATTGAGGCCAGTAGTCTGGACTTGGTTTGGTAAGATTACACAGGAAGCACACAACCCATTCCTTAAGGAACTGGAAGTGCATTCCTAGTAGCATAAATATGAGGAACAAGATAAGAGGCTCTACGGAAAGAGACCTCAATTTTTAAGAGACCAAATCAGTACGGAATACAGAAAGGAGCTGGAGCATACCATAACCAAGAACACAGTAAATGGACTTCCCTTGATTAAATTCAAGAAGAACAATAAATGTTATTATGGAACGATGAAAGAGGAGATCGACAACAGAATACTTCATAATTAGCAATAGCTAAACGTGTGACGGACACAATGAGTTTACTAAAACGAGACGTGGGACGACTGCACCCCACAGGGGCTTGCATGCCCGACACGCTCATTTATGAGTTAGTTGGGTAAGTAGTAATGTACCAGTAAGGTACCCCATGCATGTAGACGAGTAGTGTAAAGAACACGGGAGGTAGTCGACTCCGTACCACGGACAACGATGCAAGATCACACAAGAGCAGCTACTACCACAGACAGCCGAAGAGAAGAATTCAGTTGAACCAGCAACACAGAGGAACCAGAGAACAGATAATTAAGGACTATGAAGTGCGAAGAGCACGGATTGTTAAGTACAGACATTGAACATGTCTTAAGATGTAAGGGGTTAAGACTGTAAAGCGCAATATGCACTAAACAGTAGTTTCCGACTAAGAATCATCCTCAGACCAAAGGTCAATTGGGGAGAACAATTTAAACATTCGAGAAAATACTAAGAGTATGAGCATAAGACCTTCAAGGAGAATGGATAGACGAGTTATAACTCATTAAGGCCGTGTATATATGAAGATAACACGTGCCCATTGAGAGACCAATATTCCTAAACTGTAAGGAGGCAGGAGGATGTATAATACTATGAAGTATAAGAAAAGCAGTTAAGCCTAAGATTATCAGAGTAGCGCAGCGAAAGCTAGCAGATCACTACCTTTGAGATTAGACCAAACTAAGTTAAGAATATGGTATAAGTACCGTTAAGAATCCTTGATACAGAGACTAAGTCATTTTTGATCGAATTATAAGCAAGATAGATGACATGGAAGCTAGAATGCTTGGTAAGAATTAGACATCTTGAACTTATGTTCAAAGATGAGGTAACGCTGATTACGTGGGCGTAATCCATTTTAAGGGGGATTGAGCGAAAACCGCTTAGCGTATGTTTGTGTACTGAGTACATAAACTACGGTGTGCATAGCACAAAATAATTTGTGAATATGTTTTACATAAACATTTTGAGATAAATCATGGTTATTGCACACAGAAGATGTGAATACCATACATATTACGTACCTGTCTTGTTAACTTCGGTGTGAGTACAAGTTAAGAGGATTAAGGAAAAGGATTAAGGAGACTTAAGGAATATGAATATATGAGGTAAGAGTCGATATGAGACTATGTGGGAGATAAGAATAAGATAACATTATGAGGTACAATTTGATATGATTATGAGTTAGGGAATAGTAATGCTATGTGGTATGAGACAGTGGAAGTTGGTATGGGATAGTTATAGAACTTAGTAGGAATTTAAGTCTTGTGGTAATTACTAAGAGATGAATTGAGAATGTTTGATGGACTGAGTCCACACTTTGGAGATGTATTGATTATGATTAGAAGAGCTAAAAGATAGAAAATTGGACATGAGTGAATCATTTGGATGTTGAAAATGACGTGGGAGGTGGAACTTGATTTTCTAGGGATCAAGGGAAACCGAACACAAATTGGGGTGGAAGGATAGTTCTACACTGATGCTGATCACATCAGGGTTGGATGGTTCCTGAAGCTCCCTATCAGTGGTCACAATTAAATCACACTATGGATAGAGGCCTTAGGATATAATGGAATTGGAGTTGGTTGTATTTTTAATTAGAGGAATTATTCCTCACATGACCTCGTAAAAAGGATTACCTTTTACTGAGTCTCGCCCATGAAGTCGAGGACGCACGAGCCTTTGTCTTCGGACCGGTGACATGGGGAGAGCAGCGTGTTTTGTATTCTGGCCCATGGTGACGAGGACGAATGAGCCATTGTCTACGGACCGGTGACATGGGAGAATACGTTGGAAGTTATATGAATGTTTTAGTCATCAAAAGAAACAAGGAGAATTTTGAGTGCTATACATGCTTAAGCATGTTGTGTGATATTTAAGTATAAGAATATGGCAGATTTAATGATCCAATGAGATTAAGTATACAGAAGTATGATCTATATGATCTGAGGAATGAGGTGATACATGTATTCTAATGAGATAAGATGCATGGGAACTTTGGGGACAAAGTCCTTTTAAGGGGGGTAGATTGAAATACCCCAAACCTAAGTTTGCTAAGTAAACATCAAACCATGGTGTAGAAAGGCTAAAATATGCCTTAGAAAGATTGGTAGACAATTTAAACCAAGGAAAATACAAAAATGCCTTAAGGGCAATCAGGGCAAAAACGTGCTCTAAACTTGGAGAGACTTGGGTGAGTACCCAAATATCATGATAAGACCTTAGTAATATTCTAATGGTCATTTTAAATCAATTAGCAAAGAAAACCAAGCTTGAAAACAAGTTAAAACACAAAATGTGCTTTAAGAAGTCTTAAAGCACATTTTTGAGAAATTGTCTTAGAATTGAGTTTTGAGTGGCTAAATGTCCATCATTACTCTTTAATCAACATGTGTACTAATTAGTATCACATTAGGAAGTCTAAATCAATGGGAAATCAAAAATTTCAGAAATATGTGCACTAATTAGTGAATAGTGCCAAATAGTGACTAGTTTAAGTTTTAATCAATATAAGCTAATTAGTTGGTCAACAAAGACCATGACTAGCCTTATTTAAGGTAGGGGGCCGGTTTTCTAAAGGAGGGTGAGTCACCATAAGTAGTCAAATAAGGAAGAAAAGAAGAGATAAGTAAAAGAGTACTATTTGCTTTATTAAAGCAAATATCTCTTATAAGCCACCTTTTCTTCTCTCTCTCTTCATTTCTCTTCTTCACACGATTTCTTCTTCTCTTCTTTTGCTCCAAACCGAGAGAGCTCCATCCATGGGTGCTCCACCTTCAATCACTCACTAAGTATTCATCTTTGCTCCAAATCAAAAACTAAACACATATTTCTCTTAGTTAGGTCAAGACCTATCCTTCTATCTTTTCAAATCCTTCAAAGCTCCATTTTGGTGCCAAGAGGAAAGTCCATTGGTGGAGGGAAACCAAGTTTGAAGAGCTCATTAGCTTCTCCATTCTCTTAAGGTAAAGAAAATGTAAGAAAAACCATGTTTCCATCATTTCTTGTACTTGGCCGAAAATTCCTTCTCATGAGGCTATGTTTTTATGCCTTGTTCTAGCTTGATTTATTCACCAAGGACTAGTGGAGGTCCTATTTCATTCAATGCCCAAGTCTACTTTGAGACTTCAAGGTAATCATCCACTTTTATGCTTTAGAACACATTTCTAACCTAGGTTTTCATTCCTTGAGGTTAGTGCATTGTTTAGTACTCATATGAGTCATTGAATATTGATTAGAACATTGGCAAGGGAATTTAAGTGGTGGCCGAGATCTATGCAAGAAGAAGGTCTAAGGAGGAGATTAAGATAAGCTTGAGAAAACAAGGTAAAATGCTTACCTAATGGTGGTTTAAGATTAAAGAATGAGTTTTAGATAAGTACCAATGTAGCTTAGAGCTTACATTGTGTATTGGGTTATATAACCTAAGAAAAAGAACTTAAACAAGCTTATGAACTTGTGATTAAGGAGCTAATGAGAATGAGTTAGTAATATAAGTTTAAGGTGGATTTTAAGAGCATTATAACTACTATGAGATTGATGAGTGTATTTGCAGGTTGAAAGCTTATATATGTGGGGAAATTCAGTGTTTATGTTTAAGTCATTTAAGGGCCTAAGAGCCATGTCATTTAAGAGCCTTAGAGCTATGCAATTTAAGATTAATTGCAAATATTGAGTTTGTTGTGAATGAGTTGGTTTGGTGATGAGATGTGATGAGAAAGAACTTGATGTGTGTGTGAGATGGTTGAATGATGAAAATAATGTGTGTGGGCATGATAAGATACTAGAGAAGCCATGGCGAAATTTGAGTAGAAAATAAGTGTTTAGGTGGTGGTGGTGAATTAATATGACCTAGGATTTACTAGGAATCACTATGAGGAATTTGAGTGGGAATGAGTTAACTAAGGAGTTCTTGAGGTTTAGAATGATCTAGAGATGTCTAGGAGGAATTAGAGGATTGGTGAGTGTTTTTGAACACACCAAAATCATGAGATGAGGAATGTATGACTTGTGCATAAGTTTAAGGAGAAGGTATAATGCTTAAGGTGATTAAGATATGTCCTAAGGGAATATAATGACTAAGGAAGTACTAGGAAGTCTTAGAGGTGTCTTGATGAAAAAGGGGTGAGATAAAGTGTTATAACGAGTTATAATGACTTAGGCATTACTTTGAAGGATTTAGGAATCAAGAGAATGTAATTGAGTATTTAGGACTTAGGTAAATGTTGGTAAACAACTAGGAAGGAAATAAGGAGTTGATGGAGGGAAGCTTAAGCTTGTGAAGGAACTTTAAGTAAATGCATAAAAGAATTTTCGGTGGTGAAAGATGCTTGGGAGATGTTATAGTGGTGAGGAAAACATTTGGCATAGTGGTTACATTAGGTATGAACCACCACCTAGAAACCTAGAGGAAAACATTACAAGTGTTAGCATTATTACAAGGAAAATGTATAATGATTAAGGTGAATCTTGGTGAATGATTTAATGTGTTTGGAGGATGCTCTAAGGTGGGTTTAAGGGTCTAAATGATGTTAGAACACATTGGATGGCTTGAGGAAAGGTTTAGTGAAGATTTGGCAAAGTTTGGGCATGTTTTAGTGGCGTCCGACCCAGGGGGCCGACCCAAGTTTGGGTCGGACGGCCTCTGTTTAACGCCAGGGAAAGGTTCTGGAATGGTCCGACCCAGAGGTCTTGGGTCGGACATGGGTCGGACGGGTGAGTTTTAGAGGGCAAATAAGTTTCTGGAATGGTCCGACCCAGTTGGTTGGGTCGGACGTGGGTCGGACATGTGAGGTTTTAGAAGACGGAAAGTTTCTGGAATGGTCCGACCCAGTTGGTGGGTCGGACATGGGTCGGACATGTAGGGTTTTCAAACCTGAAAGTTATTGGAATGGTCCGACCAGAGGGTGGGTCGGACGGTGGGTCGGACGGCCCTTAACACTTAAAAAAAAAAATTTAAATTCTAAGAATGGTGATAGGTAATAAGGTATACCTTTGGTGGGGTGGTAATGATTAGGACCCTAGGAACTTAAGGGATTAAGTTAAGTTAGTATAAACTTAAAAGTTTAAGATTAAGTTTGTAAGATTAAGTTGTAAGACTTAAGAGGTGTTAGGTGGGGGATCATTAAGGAATTAAGTAAATTAAACAAGTTAAGTAGGTCATATTAAGTTAAGTGATTAACAACCTAAAACTGAATGAATGTTTTAGGACTTGGGAGTTTGGACTCCGGAAGAGGTAAGCAGCCGAACGACCAACGGTGAACGGTACAGTTCTCTTGTGACCTGCTTGCTAACGAGGTGTCCCTCGGCTTGTGTGCTATTTGTTTTTGTGTGCTCACTAAACAAGATAAAGCATGCAATCGGAATATATTATACTTGTATTGTTGTGTGATGTTTGAAAACTAACACAAAAACCGTGAGAACTTACTAACCAATGTTTAGTAAGGAATTGAGTGAGACTAAGGAACGCCCCCTAATAAGGGACGATATGAACCGAAAGAGGTTAACCAACGAACATGGTCTTGAGACTATTACTAACTGGAGCTTGAGTGAGGAAACCCGGGACCGATCTCCGGTCATGCATGCTAAGGAAAAAGGGGGATGGTATCTGAATCAGATCCGCCCTCCGCTTAAGGACTTGTCTTCGGACTTGTAGCCTAGGGCCGGTTGCCGGCTCAGCTACGCTGGATTCCCGTCCAGGGTAGGTGGCATTAAGATGGTGCGGTGGGATCACCTAAATCCCAGGTTTGGACTTAGGCTACAACCATTCCCCTCCAGGAACGGTTTGTATTATGAGAATAAGTTAAGATTGAGATAAGTTACAATCATTCCTTTTTAAAGGATGATTTGTAGTTAAGATTAAGATTAAGATTAAGATAAGATAAGTTACAATCATTCCTTTTTAAAGGATGATTTGTATCGTTAAGATTAAGATTAAGTTAAGATTAAGATAAGTTGCAACCATTCCTCTTTAAAGGATGGTTCGTATAATTAAGATTAAGATAAGCGACACATCTCCTTATTAAAGGATGGTTGTTTCTAAGGTCAAGATAAGACTAAGATTAAGGTGAGATAAGGATGGACTAAGGTTAAGAGGAACATTACTTAAGGAGTTAAATAACAATCTCCAATTAAGGGAACGCGTTTAAGTCTTCATTGTGTGTGAACTTTGATTGTTCATATATGGATTGTTGTTTACAGCATTTACTATTATGTTGTGCATCCAGTCAACCTCCATGCTATCGACAATTAGTCGTCGTAGCCACGTTAGCTTGGGGGCCATGAGGGGATCGTACCAGCATTCGTGCTGACCCCCTTTGGGGGCTGTTTTTACTACACAGGTACATCAGGAAGCGGCCGTCGCAAGAGTAAGAAGAGGATACAAGTGTTAAGGATTAAGAGTGACCTACGAGTTGTGCATGTACACTCGTATGGCAATTGAGTTAGTAAGATGTATAGGTTGTTGAGAGGATTGTAAGAAGAATATGTATTTGGTTAAGGTTGTTATGTACTAGTGTTCGGTATATTCTGTAGTCAGACCGTGGCAAGGTCCTGGATTGTAAGGAATTCCGCTGTGACATGTTTATATATATACTGTTAAGTTGCGAGACCACATCTGGATTGAGTTGGGGTGTTACAAAAAGTGGTATCAGAGCGTAGTCACGCTCTGAAGACAAGAAATACCGAACATAGGAGAATAATGAGGTTGAGATTGAGTTATGGGTTAAGGGTTGAGAGATAGAGTGAGAGGTGCGTTAGTCAGGACTTCCCGGTGTTTACCGGACATCCATAGTACCTAGGCCCGCCCTCCACATCCCTAACCCTAAATATGTGGAACAAACGCCAGAGAGAAGAAAGCCTTCTCTTACTCGGAGAAACCCGATCTGGCAGTTAGTTAACAGTGAGCAATACAAGAAACAACTTGTTGTACAACAGTTACGGAGAACTGGGAGGTTTTTAATGGAGCGCAACAGAGAAACAGGCGCTACCTATTGAATTCTATCAATAAGGGAACGGTAATTACCGGAAACATGGGTCGACATGCTACGCATTCGAAATAACCCGCAATACCAATGATAAGGAAAGCACTACGGGTGCAATAGAAAGGAAAAGGGAAGCGACATGTGTACCGGACAGCGGTCCGAGTGAGCATAACAGTGGGATAATACAAAGCCTGAGATTTGAGATTACTGGAAAGCCCAGTTAGAAACGGGAACTCCAACCCCATAAAACAAGGAAGGTTATAAAACCTGGCCAACATAATGCGGACGACGATAGGAACTCATATAAATGGTATACCGGAATAGGACTACAATGTAGTGCCTAAAGGAAAACCGTTGCTTAGTAACCACAACAAAACGTGTGGAGACAGGAGGAAGGATTAAGACATAAGAAAATATTAAGGGATTCCCTCAGAAAGAGGAACGCCCTAATAAATGACAGCACTGTCAAACAACAAGGAAACTGCCGGATGGCTAGTTATCCAAAATAAGAGATCATCAAAGGAGTCCCGAGGACTACCAATTACATGGGAATTAGAAGGAAGCATCACTTCCAATGTACCTTGCATCAATAGCCCATCCTGCATGGCGCACTTGCCATAGCAAGTGCTACCACGGTTTAGCTACACGAAAAGCCATCTTGGCAAGATAGGAGAACGCTACAGTTGAAACGCATATTAATACCGGATTGTAAATCCCTAAGAACAGAAAAATAAGACCTTGGAAAGGCCCGACGGCCTGACCATGATGAGATGAGATGACACACCAGTCTACTGGGAGTAGAACTTGGACAAAGTATTAAACCGTATGAATATTAGCAACGGTAAAACCCACTACAACAACAACCGACAGTACGGTAAGAACACAATCCCAAATTCCAAGGGGAAAACCTAAGGGATCGCTCGGTAATGCGAGCAAAAACACAATATAAGCAATAATATACAAGGGATGTATTATAAGATACTATTGAGACTGTTGAAGCAACGACTTACAACGAGAACGGGATAAGACTCCCAGAGTGACCACTAAGAGTACCAATAACAACATTCTTCAATGAAGATGTTGGAAAACCCAGAAAATAAGGGTAAAAGAAATGAACATAAGCTATAACCTACTAAGGATTAAAAATGTGTAATCCCGACAGAGGGAAGCTCAACGGACTACCCACACAAAGCGGGTATAGTCGAGCCAAATAACCGATGAATGACACTGATACTGTTTGTTTAACTCATTAACACCCAAGTATGGTTGATCATCAACGGGTGGCATAGTCAACGAAAGTTGAACGAAGCGTTGAGATGAAAGTATAAGATGACTGGATGATATCCAACTTGGACACCTTAAGGCAAACGCCTAATACAAACTTATCCTTATTGCTAAAAGACATAGATCTAATAAAACGATAGTATTGTCAAAGACATCAAGTAACCTCAGATCACCTGAATAACTTCCATAGCAGGAAGCAGGACGCAACAACTTATCATGAAATCTGATCCTACATTTAGTATGTAACCTAACGGTGGATAGTGCTCAAAGAACCAGAATCTGATAAGGATGACCTGTAGATGAGTGAGAGTACAAATAATGAACTGATACATTAAGCATTAAGAGCCTACGAGCCAAGGATGTTAACCACATCAGAGCCCGAGGCGCAGTAAGTTATAAGAGAGCTTGTTTAAGCCACGAAGTGACTACAATTTGTAGATATGAACGGTTACCAAACCTATAACTTAGATTGGGAAGATATTACCAAGAAAGGGTACCAATGAGAATATTGAGATAATGCTAAGGACAGGAGCGGAGAATGAACCATGCCTTTTAGGGTGGGGATACCTCTCCTTATTGTGAAGCCATGAGTGGGAATGAACCCCTCAAAATGGCTTTCACTTATTAGGGATGAAATACACCTTATTTAGAAAATGGGAACCATGAACATTGAGATTACCTTAGAACATACCAGATACACTTGAGTAATAAGGTAGGATACAGAGATAGACCCCGTATCCGACACCCAGAATGTAAGAATTAGTGATCGTCAGAAATAAACACCGTGACTGCACATTATGGCACGTCAATTAATCAATGCTCAGAAAAGCTTGTGATTCAGTGGATGACTTCTTCAGTAATCAGTTAAACTACATGGTAGATAACATCACCAAGGATGAAAGAAAGCGAAAGAAATTAGCCTACTTACGAATCTGAGATTGGAGCAGAACATCTTTACATCTAGAGTCAACTATTTTATAACGCAGTACGGCAACTGCCATACACCAGAATGAGAGAACTCCCAGTGTGTTCACGCCAAGAAGGGATTGAGTATAAGGTAAGACATGAGAATAAGTGAATAAGGGGTTGCACCATTAATGGGCAAACTACCACGATGGTAATGGTCATGAGTACAATAGTTAGATAAGTGGATTAAGTCATGGTACGCGGTAAGGCGACCATTATGTATGAGCCGTCAAATATTGACACTGAGGCAATTAGATTTATGAGTTAAGACCAGCATAAGTAAGAAAATAAGATGGTAGACGAACTGAGCATTGAGGCCAGTAGTCTGGACTTGGTTTGGTAAGATTACACAGGAAGCACACAACCCATTCCTTAAGGAACTGGAAGTGCATTCCTAGTAGCATAAATATGAGGAACAAGATAAGAGGCTCTACGGAAAGAGACCTCAATTTTAAGAGACCAAATCAGTACGGAATACAGAAAGGAGCTGGAGCATACCATAACCAAGAACACAGTAAATGGACTTCCCTTGATTAAATTCAAGAAGAACAATAAATGTTATTATGGAACGATGAAAGAGGAGATCGACAACAGAATACTTCATAATTAGCAATAGCTAAACGTGTGACGGACACAATGAGTTTACTAAAACGAGACGTGGGACGACTGCACCCCACAGGGGCTTGCAGGCCCGACACGCTCATTTATGAGTTAGTTGGGTAAGTAGTAATGTACCAGTAAGGTACCCCATGCATGTAGACGAGTAGTGTAAAGAACACGGGAGGTAGTCGACTCCGTACCACGGACAACGATGCAAGATCACACAAGAGCAGCTACTACCACAGACAGCCGAAGAGAAGAATTCAGTTGAACCAGCAACACAGAGGAACCAGAGAACAGATAATTAAGGACTATGAAGTGCGAAGAGCACGGATTGTTAAGTACAGACATTGAACATGTCTTAAGATGTAAGGGGTTAAGACTGTAAAGCGCAATATGCACTAAACAGTAGTTTCCGACTAAGAATCATCCTCAGACCAAAGGTCAATTGGGGAGAACAATTTAAACATTCGAGAAAATACTAAGAGTATGAGCATAAGACCTTCAAGGAGAATGGATAGACGAGTTATAACTCATTAAGGCCGTGTATATATGAAGATAACACGTGCCCATTGAGAGACCAATATTCCTAAACTGTAAGGAGGCAGGAGGATGTATAATACTATGAAGTATAAGAAAAGCAGTTAAGCCTAAGATTATCAGAGTAGCGCAGCGAAAGCTAGCAGATCACTACCTTTGAGATTAGACCAAACTAAGTTAAGAATATGGTATAAGTACCGTTAAGAATCCTTGATACAGAGACTAAGTCATTTTTGATCGAATTATAAGCAAGATAGATGACATGGAAGCTAGAATGCTTGGTAAGAATTAGACATCTTGAACTTATGTTCAAAGATGAGGTAACGCTGATTACGTGGGCGTAATCCATTTTAAGGGGGATTGAGCGAAAACCGCTTAGCGTATGTTTGTGTACTGAGTACATAAACTACGGTGTGCATAGCACAAAATAATTTGAGAATATGTTTTACATAAACATTTTGAGATAAATCATGGTTATTGCACACAGAAGATGTGAATACCATACATATTAAGTACCTGTCTTGTTAACTTCGGTGTGAGTACAAGTTAAGAGGATTAAGGAAAAGGATTAAGGAGACTTAAGGAATATGAATATATGAGGTAAGAGTCGATATGAGACTATATGGGAGATAAGAATAAGATAACATTATGAGGTACAATTTGATATGATTATGAGTTAGGGAATAGTAATGCTATGTGGTATGAGACAGTGGAAGTTGGTATGGGATAGTTATAGAACTTAGTAGGAATTTAAGTCTTGTGGTAATTACTAAGAGATGAATTGAGAATGTTTGATGGACTGAGTCCACACTTTGGAGATGTATTGATTATGATTAGAAGAGCTAAAAGATAGAAAATTGGACATGAGTGAATCATTTGGATGTTGAAAATGACGTGGGAGGTGGAACTTGATTTTCTAGGGATCAAGGGAAACCGAACACAAATTGGGGTGGAAGGATAGTTCTACACTGATGCTGATCACATCAGGGTTGGATGGTTCCTGAAGCTCCCTATCAGTGGTCACAATTAAATCACACTATGGATAGAGGCCTTAGGATATAATGGAATTGGAGTTGGTTGTATTTTTAATTAGAGGAATTATTCCTCACATGACCTCGTAAAAAGGATTACCTTTTTACTGAGTCTCGCCCATGAAGTCGAGGACGCACGAGCCTTTGTCTTCGGACCGGTGACATGGGGAGAGCAGCGTGTTTTGTATTCTGGCCCATGGTGACGAGGACGAATGAGCCATTGTCTACGGACCGGTGACATGGGAGAATACGTTGGAAGTTATATGAATGTTTTAGTCATCAAAAGAAACAAGGAGAATTTTGAGTGCTATACATGCTTAAGCATGTTGTGTGATATTTAAGTATAAGAATATGGCAGATTTAATGATCCAATGAGATTAAGTATACAGAAGTATGATCTATATGATCTGAGGAATGAGGTGATACATGTATTCTAATGAGATAAGATGCATGGGAACTTTGGGGACAAAGTCCTTTTAAGGGGGGTAGATTGAAATACCCCAAACCTAAGTTTGCTAAGTAAACATCAAACCATGGTGTAGAAAGGCTAAAATATGCCTTAGAAAGATTGGTAGACAATTTAAACCAAGGAAAATACAAGAAAATGCCTTAAGGGCAATCAGGGCAAAAACGTGCTCTAAACTTGGAGAGACTTGGGTGAGTACCCAAATATCATGATAAGACCTTAGTAATATTCTAATGGTCATTTTAAATCAATTAGCAAAGAAAACCAAGCTTGAAAACAAGTTAAAACAAAATGTGCTTTAAGAAGTCTTAAAGCACATTTTTGAGAAATTGTCTTAGAATTGAGTTTTGAGTGGCTAAATGTCCATCATTACTCTTTAATCAACATGTGTACTAATTAGTATCACATTAGGAAGTCTAAATCAATGGGAAATCAAAAATTTCAGAAATATGTGCACTAATTAGTGAATAGTGCCAAATAGTGACTAGTTTAAGTTTTAATCAATATAAGCTAATTAGTTGGTCAACAAAGACATGACTAGCCTTATTTAAGGTAGGGGGGCCGGTTTTCTAAAGGAGGGTGAGTCACCATAAGTAGTCAAATAAGGAAGAAAAGAAGAGATAAGTAAAAGAGTACTATTTGCTTTATTAAAGCAAATATCTCTTATAAGCCACCTTTTCTTCTTCTCTCTCTTCATTTCTCTTCTTCACACGATTTCTTCTTCTCTTCTTTTGCTCCAAACCGAGAGAGCTCCATCCATGGGTGCTCCACCTTCAATCACTCACTAAGTGTTCATCTTTGCTCCAAATCAAAAACTAAACACATATTTCTCTTAGTTAGGTCAAGACCTATCCTTCTATCTTTTCAAATCCTTCAAAGCTCCATTTTGGTGCCAAGAGGAAACTCCATTGGTGGAGGGAAACCAAGTTTGAAGAGCTCATTAGCTTCTCCATTCTCTTAAGGTAAAGAAAATGTAAGAAAAACCATGTTTCCATCATTTCTTGTACTTGGCCGAAAATTCCTTCTCATGGGGCTATGTTTTTATGCCTTGTTCTAGCTTGATTTATTCACCAAGGACTAGTGGAGGTCCTATTTCATTCAATGCCCAAGTCTACTTTGAGACTTCAAGGTAATCATCCACTTTTATGCTTTAGAACACATTTCTAACCTAGGTTTTCATTCCTTGAGGTTAGTGCATTGTTTAGTACTCATATGAGTCATTGAATATTGATTAGAACATTGGCAAGGGGAATTTAAGTGGTGGCCGAGATCTATGCAAGAAGAAGGTCTAAGGAGGAGATTAAGATAAGCTTGAGAAAACAAGGTAAAATGCTTACCTAAAGGTGGTTTAAGATTAAAGAATGAGTTTTAGATAAGTACCAATGTAGCTTAGAGCTTACATTGTGTATTGGGTTATATAACCTAAGAAAAAGAACTTAAACAAGCTTATGAACTTGTGATTAAGGAGCTAATGAGAATGAGTTAGTAATATAAGTTTAAGGTGGATTTTAAGAGCATTATAACTACTATGAGATTGATGAGTGTATTTGCAGGTTTAAAGCTTATATTGTGGGGAAATTCAGTGTTTATGTTTAAGTCATTTAAGGGCCTAAGAGCCATGTCATTTAAGAGCCTTAGAGCTATGCAATTTAAGATTAATTGCAAATATTGAGTTTGTTGTGAATGAGTTGGTTTGGTGATGAGATGTGATGAGAAAGAACTTGATGTGTGTGTGAGATGGTTGAATGATGAAAATAATGTGTGTGGGCATGATAAGATACTAGAGAAGCCATGGCGAAATTTGAGTAGAAAATAAGTGTTTAGGTGGTGGTGGTGAATTAATATGACCTAGGATTTACTAGGAATCACTATGAGGAATTTGAGTGGGAATGAGTTAACTAAGGAGTTCTTGAGGTTTAGAATGATCTAGAGATGTCTAGGAGGAATTAGAGGATTGGTGAGTGTTTTTGAACACACCAAAATCATGAGATGAGGAATGTATGACTTGTGCATAAGTTTAAGGAGAAGGTATAATGCTTAGGGTGATTAAGATATGTCCTAAGGGAATATAATGACTAAGGAAGTACTAGGAAGTCTTAGAGGTGCTTGATGAAAAAGGGGTGAGATAAAGTGTTATAACGAGTTATAATGACTTAGGCATTACTTTGAAGGATTTAGGAATCAAGAGAATGTAATTGAGTATTTAGGACTTAGGTAAATGTTGGTAAACAACTAGGAAGGAAATAAGGAGTTGATGGAGGGAAGCTTAAGCTTGTGAAGGAACTTTAAGTAAATGCATAAAAGAATTTTCGGTGGTGAAAGATGCTTGGGAGATAATGTTATAGTGGTGAGGAAAACATTTGGCATAGTGGTTACATTAGGTATGAACCACCACCTAGAAACCTAGAGGAAAACATTACAAGTGTTAGCATTATTACAAGGAAAATGTATAATGATTAAGGTGAATCTTGGTGAATGATTTAATGTGTTTGGAGGATGCTCTAAGGTGGGTTTAAGGGTCTAAATGATGTTAGAACACATTGGATGGCTTGAGGAAAGGTTTAGTGAAGATTTGGCAAAGTTTGGGCATGTTTTAGTGGCGTCCGACCCAGGGGGCCGACCCAAGTTTGGGTCGGACGGCCTCTGTTTAACGCCAGGGAAAGGTTCTGGAATGGTCCGACCCAGAGGTCTTGGGTCGGACATGGGTCGGACGGGTGAGTTTTAGAGGGCAAATAAGTTTCTGGAATGGTCCGACCCAGTTGGTTGGGTCGGACGTGGGTCGGACATGTGAGGTTTTAGAAGACGGAAAGTTTCTGGAATGGTCCGACCCAGTTGGGTGGGTCGGACATGGGTCGGACATGTAGGGTTTTTCAAACCTGAAAGTTATTGGAATGGTCCGACCTAGAGGGTGGGTCGGACGGTGGGTCGGACGGCCCTTAACACTTAAAAAAAAAAAATTTGAATTCTAAGAATGGTGATAGGTAATAAGGTATACCTTTGGTGGGGTGGTAATGATTAGGACCCTAGGAACTTAAGGGATTAAGTTAAGTTTAGTATAAACTTAAAAGTTTAAGATTAAGTTTGTAAGATTAAGTTGTAAGACTTAAGAGGTGTTAGGTGGGGGATCATTAAGGAATTAAGTAAATTAAACAAGTTAAGTAGGTCATATTAAGTTAAGTGATTAACAACCTAAAACTGAATGAATGTTTTAGGACTTGGGAGTTTGGACTCCGGAAGAGGGTAAGCAGCCGAACGACCAACGGTGAACGGTACAGTTCTCTTGTGACCTGCTTGCTAACGAGGTGTCCCTCGGCTTGTGTGCTATTTGTTTTTGTGTGCTCACTAAACAAGATAAAGCATGCAATCGGAATATATTATATTACTTGTATTGTTGTGTGATGTTTGAAAACTAACACAACAAACCGTGAGAACTTACTAACCAATGTTTAGTAAGGAATTGAGTGAGACTAAGGAACGCCCCCTAATAAGGGACGATATGAACCGAAAGAGGTTAACCAACGAACATGGTTGAGACTATTACTAACTGGAGCTTGAGTGAGGAAACCCGGGACCGATCTCCGGTCATGCATGCTAAGGAAAAAGGGGGATGGTATCTGAATCAGATCCGCCCTCCGCTTAAGGACTTGTCTTCGGACTTGTAGCCTAGGGCCGGTTGCCGGCTCAGCTACGCTGGATTCCCGTCCAGGGTAGGTGGCATTAAGATGGTGCGGTGGGATCACCTAAATCCCAGGTTTGGACTTAGGCTACAACCATTCCCCTCCAGGAACGGTTTGTATTCTGAGAATAAGTTAAGATTGAGATAAGTTACAATCATTCCTTTTTAAAGGATGATTTGTATCGTTAAGATTAAGATTAAGTTAAGATTAAGATAAGTTACAATCATTCCTTTTTAAAGGATGATTTGTATCGTTAAGATTAAGATTAAGTTAAGATTAAGATAAGTTGCAACCATTCCTCTTTAAAGGATGGTTCGTATAATTAAGATTAAGATAAGCGACATCCACTCCTTATTAAAGGATGGTTGTTTCTAAGGTCAAGATAAGACTAAGATTAAGGTGAGATAAGGATGGACTAAGGTTAAGAGGGAACATTACTTAAGGAGTTAAATAACTAACTCTCCAATTAAGGGAACGCGTTTAAGTCGTTCATTGTGTGTGAACTTTGATTGTTCATATATGGATTGTTGTTTACAGCATTTACTATTATGTTGTGCATCCAGTCAACCTCCATGCTATCGACAATTAGTCGTCGTAGCCACGTTAGCTTGGGGGCCATGAGGGGATCGTACCAGCATTCGTGCTGACCCCCTTTGGGGGCTGTTTTTACTACACAGGTACATCAGGAAGCGGCCGTCGCAAGAGTAAGAAGAGGATACAAGTGTTAAGGATTAAGAGTGACCTACGAGTTGTGTATGAACACTCGTATGACAATTGAGTTAGTAAGATGTATAGGTTGTTGAGAGGATTGTAAGAAGAATATGTATTTGGTTAAGGTTGTTATGTACTAGTGTTTGGTATATTCTGTAGTCAGACCGTGGCAAGGTCCTGGATTGTAAGGAATTCCGCTGTGACATGTTTATATATATACTGTTAAGTTGCGAGACCACATCTGGATTGAGTTGGTGTGTTACAATTTAATAAGATAATCTATTCTGAAAAGTTCTCGTATTTTATATTCTAACAACATATTAAAATTTCTAGTGTCGTAAAGTAGATCAATATAATATCTTATGTAAGTTAGTTCCATCCGATTAAGGTTCAAAAGTTTTAAATATCTACTTTCTATTTACAACTCTTTTATAAGTTCTACTACTAAATACATCACTTAATTATAATCTCATTTTGAATATTGTTAATAAATGTATTTTATATGGCTTATCTAATTTTACGAAACTTAAGGATTATTATTTAGATTAATTTCATAATCATAGTTTCATATCATAATCCTTTTAATAATTTTATCTTAAGACATTAGGTTATTCTTCAAAACTATAAATCTTATGAAATGATTAAATCCAGTCTTATTAATCCACTTCACAATTAGATGTAAAAGTATTTCATTTATTTAATGATTAATTATATAATAAGTTCTATTTATGTAACATTTTATGTAATCTAATTACAAATTCTCCTAAGTCTTAACTTATCAATTACTTGCCCCAATTATAGATTTACATTCTCATCATTGACAAATAATATTATATATGTATTTTAATATGGTTTATATAATCTTAGAAATTAAAAGGTAACTCCATAAGTTTAGTTTCATAACCATAATTTAATACCACCACATATAATATTCTTTTAATAGTATTATGTATAGGTTTAGTTTAACTTATTAATTCCTTCGTATTCTATTTCCTATAAGGTATTTTATTCCTTTTATTTATTTTTTATTTTTTGTTATCTATCTATCTATCTATCTATATATATATATATATATATATATATTAGGATTTATTTAAAACATTCTTTAAGTAGTTTTATTGTATTTAATTACATCTATTAACTTTTACACATGTCCAGACCTAATATATGGTTTATAAAATAAAGTATTTTCCTTAGTTTCAATTAAGCATATTAACTTCCATCTTATATATTTAATATAAATGTAGATTAATTTAATTCCTTGATTTGACCTAAGTTACTATTTTTTTTCTTTCATATATTGAAACACCCCTGAACATTTAAACGCATAAAATCATATCGTGTTTTATAATTCGGACATAAAATAACGTACGAACAATTAAATTTAGTATATATACATGTCCGAACGCGTGACAACGTTATATATTAATACAGTCACGTACTTGTACAAAAACTACATGTACGCAACGTTACGACATTGTAACGTTGTAATAAAAATGATAACGTCGCATAACTTTGTAACAAATAAATAAATAAATGTAACACGGTACATTATATGGTCTTACATATATAAATAATCATGTATAACTTATACAAAAAAAGGGAGTAAAAGGAGCAAAGACACACTCCCGCTGAGGTTTGAACCCCGTACCTCTCGTATACCTCATGAACGCCTTAACCGGTTGAGCTACACTCAAATTCAGTCACTAACACCAACAATTTAAAACTAGTATGAATCTGCTAAGGTAACTAGAAAAAAAAAAGAGGAAGCAGACACGCTTTCCTCTCATCTGTTCCGGTAATCCTCTTTTGAATCAGGAGGACAAACAACAACGACAGACACCCCATAATCCTCTGTCCGAGAACAAAAAAAAAGAAACTAACCTGAACAAAACACGCATCTTAGTTATTTCCTTCTAGACTCCAAGTGTACTCTCTTTTCCCTAACTTTGTCTGATGACCTGAAGTACTAATGTGGCGATGTTCTTGAATTTAGAGAAAGTAATCCTAAACCTCCACGCATCAGAGGGCAAACTTTTTCAAACTTCCACCAGAGGTTTCATGGGAACTCTATCCCATGTTCAACCTTCCCTTGCCTATGAGGTTGATTAAAACCCTTGCTCCAGTTTTTCTTACTTACATTCACATGCCACGGTAAACACTTGCCTAGAGGTTTTCTTTTCCCCCTCTGTTACCCTACTCACGCGTGAAGGTAAACCAGATGATCACGATTGTTCTTCTGTTTCCTTTCTTGCCTGATCTCTTTCTTTCCTGACCAAAACCGTGACTCATGCAGTGTAGCCAAACCTGTAACACCCCTACCATTAATACCATGCTTACCGTCCAACCTCCTTACATATCAGATACACGCAGCGGATATATTTACATACAATGGGTGATACAATGCCGTTAGTCACCCACGTGACTAACAAGGCTACTGATTTTACATACAGCATCGGTCTGATGGACCGGAATCCCGAGTACTACAAATCTACAATGCATTCTCCATTTACCAGATGCTACCACAATCTCCGTTCGATACAGTACTCCAAGTACAATACAGTATAATCTACATACCGAGTTTACTAGGATCCTTATACAATGTACTATCTCTTCAAAGTTCATACATACTCACTAAGAGGCTACTTACTACCCGTTCCTCACACGCTACTTACTTCCAAATACCAGGGTGTGCTTCCGGTCTCTTCCTTGACCGTATTCGTTTCGGGTACCTGCACACTAAAAAATGTCCCCCGAAGGGGTCAGCTTTCGCCGAGCATGATAACCGCATACCCCGCGTACTAGTGAGGGTACGCCGACCACTTGGTCGAATACATGCGGTTCATTTTCATACAAGCATACATGCATACGTGCTCTTATACACAATACAACAGTACTTACGCAAGGCATACATACATACACTTCAGTCCATACAAGGAATACAATATAAACCAACCAAAATACTTACCTCTTCCGAAATACACATACCCATTACATACACATAATACAATTCTTGTTAGCTTCATTGGTCCACCCGGGTTAATCGGGTGGAGATTACTCTTTTACTCGTTACTTCATACATACGCATACATACTCATACTCATACATACTTACGGATCCATACTTACTTACTCTTACTCTTACTCAAGTTAAGTCGTCGGGACCTCCGGCCCTGGGGACTACT
This sequence comes from Limonium bicolor, assembly GCA_023374045.1. Taxonomy (NCBI): domain Eukaryota; kingdom Viridiplantae; phylum Streptophyta; class Magnoliopsida; order Caryophyllales; family Plumbaginaceae; genus Limonium; species Limonium bicolor. Next base: position 172,467,981 of record CM041782.1, on the reverse strand, counting down.
CTGTCCCACCTCCGGGATTTACTTGACTCACCAATCCGGGATGCTACCCATTTAAGGGATTTGGGCCGCGGACCAGTTTAAGAGTCAGGAATTGCAGCCAACCTCTTGTGACTCCGCATCCTCACGCGTGGCCGAAGCTATATCGGACTTGTACTCATTCCAATTTACTCGCTTAAGTTAGGAGTTAGATAGTTAGGAATTAGCACAAGTCAACATCCAAGCCACAATACTACAATACCCATGTACACATACATACGAATATATTACAATATACAAGTACACTACAAAATACAATACGCATCATCATCATTCATATGTTTCATGAATTATACAAACTATTGTTCAAGACAAATATAGAGAACAATGTAAACAAGCACAAGTAAGTGCAATATATTCCGATTCATGAATTTATCTTATTAGGTGGTCAAATAAGCACACAAATCGGGGTAACCAGATTAGGATACAGGGCATGAAGAAATCATACCTTTCACCGTTGATTTACTTATCGGGTGTTCCCTTGCTCCTTAGCTCACACTCGTTCTTCGAGTCTTATTCTTGAACCTCCGGCTACATGCCAAATGGTTCTATTAATACTAAACACTACAATACATCCATAGCTATTACTTCCGTACTTACCCCATTATCCCATTACTTTGGTTTAACTCGCATCCATAATTATTCCTCATACTTGTGTTCCACTTATGTACTTACTTCCTTAACATTAATGTTACATTGATGGTGTATTACTAAAGTCCCATATATATGCACATATCTATATATACATACATATGATCGTTACATTTTTTTTGTAAGTTAGGGCCGACCGACCCACCGACCGACCCAACCCCTGGGTCGGTCCATTCCAGTAAGTTTTCCGTCCTCTGAAATTGTCCCGACCGACCCAGAACTGTTCCGACCGACCCATACACCTCTGGGTCGGTCCTATTCCAGTAAGTTTCAGTCCCGTTTTCCAAGCTCCGACCGACCCACCGACCGACCCAACCTCTGGGTCGGTCGAAGTCAGAAGCTTCGACGTTCAACAATTTTTACCCGACCGACCCACGACCGACTCAGGCCTCTGGGTCGGTCCATTACAGATTGTTTTTTTAGTTGTCTAAGCCCCGACCGACCCACGGTCCGACCCAGGCTCTGGGTCGGTCGGTAGCAGAACACTGCTACAGACTTTGTTTTTCAGTTCCTTTCTTACCCATTTTCCCCAATCTTCCTACATGTAATCCCACATGTTTTAGTGCCCTTTAGGCCTCCTAATACCTCAATCCATCCACAATCCCATTACTAAATCCATCAAACAACTTACACAATTTTCTTACTTCTTCTACAACACCTACAACAGTTTTTCATTCTCTAATGCTACAGATTTTTCTACAACTCCTACCATTCAATATTTCCTCCACCAATGTTACTCCTAGCATCCCAAATACCTCCTCTTACCATGCCAATTCATTTCCAAGCAATTGTACCATCTATACCCAAGTCCAACATTCACTTTACCAAGTCTTATACTCTAGTTCTTCCTAGTTCCTCCAAGGCATTCCTAGCACTCCTTGCTACAGATTTTGCATCCTAGTATTCCCTTACCACAAATACCATTCCATGGTCATTAGACATCCCTAAAATCCCCAATACACACCTTGGTTCTCCCATTCACCAAGTCATTCACAAATGCACATATTCCTACCAAAATTTTGCCATAATTCATCTACTTTTCTTACTTGGCCACACATACCAATTCTCACCAAATCATTCCTATTCTAGCCACACCCATACAAGGGTCCTACCAGCAATACAAAGCAATCTTAATACATCATTATTTCCTCAAAACACAATATCAATACACATTCACAATTCTTTGGCTCTAAGGCCTACAATTTACTTAGTTCCCAAATACTCAAAACTTCATAAACTCCAATACTAATACAATAGTTTAGGTTCTTTTATTTGTTTACCCATTCCCATTACTCCAATGCACTAAAATTTAACATGAGTGAAGAGCTTACCTTGAGCTTATAATTCCTTCATTCCTTTTTCCAATCCTCCTCTTCTTTCTTTCTTGCCCAAATCGGCCATATGGGGAATGGAGTTGCCAAACTCCATTCCCATCATCCAAACACACAAAAATGGTAATTAAACTACTAACCCTTAATAACACCAATTCTTTGAAGTGTTTAAGATAAAAATTCTAGGGTTTACCTTTGGAGTGTTTTAGAAGGGGTTTTAGCCCTTGGTTCAAGAAGGTGAATCCGCCACCATTTCAAGGTTGATATTATGCTCAAAAGAGAGAGAGAGAAAACAAGGCATTACAAAGAGGTAAAAATCGGCAATGAAGCAAGGTGGAGAAAACATGAGTTTTCATGTAGATTTTTACCTTGTTGGAAAGAGGAGACTCCAAGCTCCACAATGGTGTGCTTTCTCTTTGAATGGGGAAAACCCATGGAGATGAACTTCCTCATTTTTGGATTTTGAAAAGAGAGAATGATAGAGGATGATGAGGGGAGTTCAAATATGTAATTTGTTTTTGATTTGGAGCTTACATGAGGAAGGAGCATGAGGTAGAAGGTGGAGTTGCCATGGGAGCTTCTTGAAGCTCTACAAAATCGCCAACAACAGAGGGAGAGAGGAGGGAGAGAATCGGGGAGAGAGGGAGAAATGGGAGAGAGAAGAGGGAAAAGTGAGAATGAGAGGTGAGAGAGTGTTATTTTACTTTTTGTACTTTACTCTTTTGCTTTTGATTTACTTATTGTTAACTAGTTACATGTGTGTGTGAGGGGTTATTTAACCCATTAAAAACCGGCCCCCTACAGTAAATTAGCTGGAATGTTTCTTCGTCTTTTACAGAAAACGCTCGTTACTTTACCCGGTTTCGGTACCATTCACTAACCGGGCCCGTTTTCCGGAATTTCTCGTTTAATTATTTTTATTGACTATTAACCTCCCATAAATGCTTAATAACCATTATTTAATGATTTATAATTTTTACGGGTCGTTTGACCACTTAAAGTCACGTTTTCGGGTTTTCTCGAAAAACGTGCTCTAAAGCTCTATTAGCGTTTTAATTCATTATTTGGATCCGTTTTCTTTGGGAGTTGTTCCCATATATTATTTAGGACTTATTAAGCATTAGGAATCCATATAATATGCTAACCAGGTCTCATACCTCATGTGGTTATTTAACGCTTATTTAGCGTTTTTCGCTTTTTAAGCGTTTCTTTATTTCTTTTGGATTTATTTTCCCTTACCAATATTTCTTAATCATTATTAGGCTCTTAAATACCTATTAGGATAATTTAATCGCCATATTTAAGGTCGGGGTATTTCAATCTACCCCCCTTAGGAACTTTGTCCTCAAAGTTGTTCGAGGTTATAAGTTTACAATGCTTACTCATTCTTACATGTCTAATGCTACGGTCATACATTCTCCTCCTTACTAATTCCCAAATCCATTACTCAAGGTTTCTACATACCATACCATCCAAATGTACTATAATTACTCCAATCCACATTACTACCAACCATCCGGTTCCTCATTACAAAACTTATACATACATACAGTGCAAAGCTATCCCCAAAGCAATGCAATACACATACAACCGCAGGCACTCAGGTCATCTCGACAGAGGACTCCTCTATGTCCTGCTGCCCTTGGAATAATACAACATACTACATTACTATCTTCTTCGGTACACACTTCTAGCAGATCCTCATTCTCCATACTAAAGGAAATTCTTTCGCCACTACCTATTAAAAATTTTCTAAAACACACAACTTCAAATTCCAATTTATATTCATTACTTCTATCCTATGTGACTCATGTGACCACTTGAGGGGAGCTTCAAGAATCGTTCGACCCTGATGTGATCAGCATCAGTGTTGAACTATCTTTCCACCCCAATTTGTGTTCGGTTTCCCTCGATCTGATCAGGATCAAGTTCGACTTCCCACATCAGTTTCAAACAAACAGATAGTTTGATTATTTCAATTTTCTTCTTTTTACTCTTCCTAGTCATTCATACATCTCCAAAGGATGGATTCAATCCATCAATCATCCCACTCTATTTCCACAATTCTTTACTCCGTGGTTCAATACCTATGTGCTCATTTCGTCAACCTTCACTACTTCCATCCCTTACTCTCCATTGTTTCAAATATTCTAACTAGGAATTACCCTACTTGTAGAGTTTAATTGTTCTCAATTTACTTCCGATAATTTTACTTACGAGTACACTACTCTTAGAATTCATTCCTCCACTACTCTCATTCATTTCATACTGCTCCTTCAAAGGTTACAATACTTGTGGAGCTGCGTCCACTACTCGTTACTTTTCTTTTACTAATACTCTTACATTGGGTTACAAGGCGGGTATGTTCGCCCTAAGGTATTTGCACTCTCATGCTTAATTACCATAATTACGATATGAGCGGGTACGTATGTTTATTTAACATAGTACCAATCATCAATTTGATTCTATTTGTGCTATGCACATTACGGTTTATGTGTTTTATTCACAAAACTTGCATTAAGCGGTTTTCGCTCTACCCCCCTTAAAAGGGATTACGCCACGTAATCTCCCATATGTTAATATTAAACATTGGTTATTTAATTCGGGCAATCTGAAGTGTTTAGCTTCACTACGGTATACTATATAATATGCTCGGTCAAAGGGTCTTAACCATACCGATGGTTTAGTCTTTGCACCAAGAATTCCTATATGAGTTTATTTGGCCCATAATTACTTTGGTTCTAGCCTATTACGCTTTAAGGCATTAATAGCCAATCTCGCATACTTACTGGGTGTATTACATTCGTTAGCTAGGGCCCACTAGCTTCTGCTGCGCGACCCTGATAACCTTAATGCTTAATTCGCTCTTTGGTTATTCCAAATGTGCTACTTATGGCCCTTTTATTCCTTCGTTTTGGGAATAAGGCGTACTAATAGTATGGTATTCTTTTACCGCTGTTTGAACTCCATGAGTTTAAGCTTTATAACCAGCTCTCTGGCAATCTATTATGTATACCATTCGTACTCCCGTGATTATTCACTAAGTTCCTCCGACTTATTGCCGGGCGAGGTTAAGTCACCACTTAACTGTAGTGCTTCCTCTGTTATCAATGGCTTCCAGATTACACCAGTTCTTCTGGTTCAGTACAGTGTTTTTACTTGTGTGACCTTGCATTGATATGCGTTGGTCCTAGTGACTTTCTAAAGTCTCCTTTCACCTTTTTATTCCGTTGGAATTCACATTTGTGAGTGTTAGTGTGTTTCACACTCTTCGTGCTTCTTTGGCCTTAGGCCGCACGGTTTGTTGCTAAGCTTACTTAACTGGCTGGTGCCACGTTCGTTGGTGAAAAGAATGGTTTACTACGGTTTACATTCTCCATATCCCTAGCCATCCCGTTAGATCATTAGCTGCACAAGTGCAATACCAAAACACTCAGTCATACAGAGTGCAGAGGCGTAAACGCTTGACAGTAAGTCACTTATGTGATAGGAAGGAATATCTATGCCTGTCATCTCGTACTTACCTCTACGAGTTGCTGCGTTCTCATTCAAAAAGAAAAGAAGAAAGACTGATTAAGAACCAGCACTCTAGGTCGAACATCAGCTTCAGGTAAGTATAACAGACCTTTCTGTAAAGTCTTTCTACTACTCTGTCGTCTAGGACAGTTGAAGGTTTCTCAACCCATTTCTTTCTTGTTTCCTGTCATGCATTAAACACGCATGCAGTCTCCTAGGCCTTGTTGAGATTATACTGAATCGTAGCTGCTCAACACCTCACCTAAGGCATAACCAGAAGGTAACACTTTCTTTTCTTTCCAAAGCAAAGCCAGTTGCTCCCACCCATTACCTGTCTTCTTTCCCGATCAATAAGTGTAACACTTGAGAAACTTTTCCAGTGAGGACGGGAGTGCAAGAGCTTGAGAGGTTATAGTGTGCCAAGAATCACCAGGAAGAACCCAATTCCAAAACATAGAGGGAAACCAAGGTATTGAAATCATCCAAGTGTTCTGTACAGATTTGTTTTCAAAGAAAACTGGTTACGTTCTTATGCAACTAACTCCAAAGGAGTTATACGAGTTATTAGTTTAATGATAAACTTAATCTTGCCAACACCCGTATTTATGTAGAACTAATCTGGTGGAGTTAGGGAAAACAGACAATACATTGAAGTTGAAGTTAGGAGTAGCAGAGCGCAGAAGTTTGTTTCAGTTCTGCAGTTTTCGTTTCTCTGTATACTAGCTTTCCAGAAGTGACCTAAAGTTTGTAGTGGCTTAATTACTGATATAAAAGCTTGATAAACCGTGAGGCCAAGAGTAAACAAACTGTGGGGCTAGTGGAAGAAACAGTTAGCAACTTAAAAAGGATGGAGGGAAGTAAATTCATCGGTCTCATGTTTCTGTTTTGTTTTTCCAGTTAGCATTTGGGGTGTTTCTGTAACATTAACAATGTTGTCGTGGGTCTGCTTGGGGTTAGAACTATAGTAATACATATATAAAGGAAGCTCAGCCACATTTTTCAGTTTTTATATCTTCATCAGTTTTGTGTTTCAGCTAGCTAGTTCTGAAACCTCTTATTTCAGTCAATGTAAGTTTAGTAGCAATAACAATATTGTTTTGAGGGTTAAACTATACTAAAACTCTTAACTCAGAATCTAAACACCTGAGGGAAACTGAAATGAGATTGAAAAGCAAGAAAGAAACAGAAGACAAAATACACCAACTGTGTATTTTCTGTTTCAGCTTTTAGTTTCTGAAAATTGTGTTCGAGTAAAGAGAGAGATTTGACAGCAGTAAAACTGATGTGTTGGAGTGTTTTGAAGTTTGAAAACTATGTTAAGACTCTTAATGAAGGAGCTGAAAAAGTCGAGGAAAATAAACACCTGATCAATAAACAAAAAGGAAAACAGAAAGAAAACAAGACAAGAGTACATCAGCTTCATATCTTCAGATCCGGTTCCAGTTTTGTTTCAGGTTCTGAGTAGAAGACCTTCAGGGGGTAGTCCAAATTGCTTGGGTGGTTTTAATTTTGAAGCTGCACTAAGTTACTTAACTAAGAGCCTAGACAATCTAAGGGGAATTGGGAACCCAAATCGTGAGCAAACAGATAATAGAAGCCCCATTGCATGTTTCAGTTTTTGCATTTGGTTCAGCCTCTGTATAAAAGAATCCCATGGAACTATCAGTGTGTCTAGTTTATCTTAAGTCTAAAACTTGCTCAAATGCTTAAGTAACTAACTAAAGCAAACTGGGGAAACCTGAAAGTCAGTTTGTAAGCGAACAAACAAACATTAGGGAAACAGATGTAACAGTTCTCTTTTTTTTCAGCTTCGGATTTGGGACAGTTTTCTGTGTAAGTCTTTCCAGAGGCATTGTCCATGTGATTCTGACTTCCTGAGGGTTTAGAATCCCAAGTAAACATCTAAACTAAGTAGGTAAGTAATCTGGGAAAGATTGAAGTCATTTAAACCTGACAGAAGAAGAAGAAATGATAACACATCAGTGCAGTTTTTTTGTTTTGATTATCTTGGGTATGTGTTTCAGTGTAACTACTTTACAGAAGCGTTAAGGAGGTTGTAATGGCTTAATAATGAATTTAAAGTCTTGCTGATACATCTAAGAGAGGTTGGTAACAATTGGGACAGGATAGAAATCGAAATAATCAAAGAAGAAGGAGAAATGAAGAGGAAAATACACAGGTGTGAGTTCAGATTACTGATATGAAATTTGTTTCTGTATAGCAGTTTTACTGAAGTATTAAGAGTGTTATAGTGGCTTAGGTGAGAACCCGAAACCTTCCTAAAGAGGTGAATTAAGTTGGCGAATTCGTTTGAGAATCTAGGGATCAACTAACTAATGACAAAAAGAAAGAATGAGGAAGAAACACACAGATTGCATTTCAGATTTTCTGAAATTTGTGCCTCTGTATGATCATTATCCAGAGGTGTTAAAAGTGTGGTGTTGGTTTAAAAATGAACCCAAAATATGCTAATACATTTAGCTAGGTTGGTGAAACATTTTGGGAGGATTAGACATCAAGTGGATACATTAAAAGTGAGGTTAGATAAGGGGTAACACCGAAATTATGTGATAGTTTTATAAATCTTAGGACTTCTGTACAAACATGTTTTAGGAGTCTCCTAAATATTATATTACTATGATAGTAGGTTTATAACGTTACAAACCTATTTAGCTAGGAAGGGAATACACTCTAGGCAAGTTACATCTACCTTAGATAAACTTGTTACATATTAGTGTTTAAAAATACTCTAGAATAATATCTAGAGGGCGTACTTAGTTAACTCATACAACAACGATGTAAACATCCTAGGAGTTAAATAATAATCTAAGGTGAGTACTTGGGAAGTTCTAAGGTTTAAAATAAACTGTACATTCAACGACTCACGTAGGGAATAACCCCCGGTATAAATAAGATAAACTAGAATAAAATGTCGTCACATGAAATCATGGACTGACACATTGTTTTTAATCAGCGTTAGGGTCGTAACGAACGCCGACCAGGAACCCGTGTGTGAGACGTCATTTGCCTCTGAATAAGGTATGGACATGTGTGGTTCGTATGTTGTCGTGTTACACGGCTTGTGTGTTGTGTGCTCTGTGTGAAAAAGACCTTAAGATTAAAGCATGTAATTGGATTGCTTGCTTATCGTGTTATATGACTTCTATATCATTGTTGTACATTATTTGAAATACCCCTAACCTTTAAAATATAATTAAATGATCTATTAATGATCTAACATGATTATTAAACATCTAAATATTATTGGGGGACAATCTAAAAGATCTCAACAAGGCAAAACACGCCTTAAGATCGGTAAAGCCAAAAATGTGCTTTAAGACACCATAAAGGTTGTATGACCTCAAATAGGATCCAAAGTGGATTCCTAAGTATTATAATGAAGTAAGGAATACAACAAAACCGTTCTCAAGGAGAACTAAGCTCAGGAACATCCTGTGACATAAAAATGTGCACTAAAACACCTTAAAGCACGTTTTTGTGAGATTGTCTTCTAAAATGATTTTTAATGGGCTTAAAGATTATAATTACCCTTAAATATGATATTTTATCATATTATATCATATTAGGAATTTAATTCCAGAAATGTATGAATTTTTACAAATTTATTATTAAAATATTAATAAAACCCTAAAGTGGGGCCCGCATGAGTCAAATTGACCAAGTATGGTCAATGGTCAAGTAATGACCCATTTGACCTCAAGGAAATCGGCTGGCAAGAGGGGAGGAGACAGCATACAATCATTGTTGGACAACTTATACCTAATACCATTTACTTTTGAAAATTTACTTACTTTTTCAATTATTTCCAACCTTTCCCACCTCTTCCTTCCTCCTTGTCCGATCCCATCCATTCCAGCCAAGCCCTCACCCTTCCTAGAAGCTCTCAAGTCTGGTTCTTGAGCATGGAAGGCAGATCTAACTCCTAAGCTCTTAAGTGTTCTAAGGTTAGAACAACAGCTAAACTCGGTTGAAGCAAGTAGAGGGACCAAGGTTGCTCAAAATTGCATTTTAAGTTGGTTAGCTATTTGGAGCAAGGATGACCAAGATCCAAAGGAAATACCCTCTTTTAAGGCATTTTTCCAAGGTAAAACCTAATAACAAGGCAACTTTTTGTGATTTAGCTATTTCCTATGTCAATATGGTAGATGTAACACCTTGTGGTGTGTTTGATTCAGGCTGAATCCACCTAGAACTTCCCTTGCATTTTTAAGGTGATTTTTGCCTTAAATCTTACATTAATTATTACTTATGGTTAAGCTCAAGCTTGGAGTGTAACCATATCTTGTTTTTGTGTATTAAACATGTCTAAATCATGTGGTGAATTTTCCTACAAGAGGCCGAGTGCATACAAGGAATAACCAAGACTAATAGAGACGACACACGGAACATAGGATCTTGCTGATTTATACTCCACCGTAATACATCAGGGTGAACGGTATGTTGTTATATGTCTCTGATTGTCTTTGAGGGCTTCCTCAGTTCAGACTTCTGTGTGATCTGTGATAAGATTGTTTGTCTGAATGTGATAATTAATATGCATGAATTGTATATTTGTAGCTGCTTATTATTACTGTTGTTGAGTTAACAGTATCGGTTCGTGTATATGGACCAATATATATAAAACGAACTAGCGGCTATGGTGCTATCTTATATGAAATATAAGGATCGTCAGAAATACGTTGTAGCACTAGGATAATAAGCTATACATATTATCCGAGACTTTTATACGGAGCATTGGCCTTTCTATACGCCGCTCTCGTATCTAACACTGGATCCCGAGTTTACAGACTCCGGATTGGACTAATGACCTTAGTCTGCTGTGTTAGGAAAATTTGGTAATGCGATGCGATGGAATAATAATAATTAATTAATGAAGGAAGTAAAGCCAAGAGGATGTGGCTCTTGGTGCGCGCTGTGATCACAAAAACGATACCAGGATGTCCGCGTACGGGTCCGCAAGTATCAAGAAAATTTCCCGTGAGCTAGAATGGCTCGTTGGTCGGAGACTCTACCGTTGGAGTGGCTACTGCCGTGGGTGACCCGCCATAATATATGGGTAACTAGAGACATGTCGTTTAATGAGACATTGTCACTAGTATAACTGAACAAATAATACGGTTGAGAATTATACAGTGGCGAACGATATTGGTTTCTATACCATGGACGAGAACTAGTACTTGTTGATTATTCTCGTTGTTTCGCTTGGTTGTTCATTGGTTATACTTGTGGTTATATTATATATGTTGATGATTGTGTTATTGTATGGTTATTACTGTTAATTTTTTTTTACAGTTTTAAATATTAAAACGGTATTGCATGTAATGAACCTCATGCTCTCGACCAAATAATTGAGGGGTCTTTGGGGGCATGATGGGGCATGTGATGACATACTCAGCAGGGGCTGATTCCATACCACAAACCATCTTTATTGTAGGGGACTAGCTGGTGGGTCGACGCGGGGCGCGACTTTTGAGTTTGTTGTTGGATAGACTTGGTACGGTGTGATACTAAGGTTGTTTTGGACTCGGGTTGTTTAACCGAGGTATATTTGGTTTAGATGCTCACGGTCTGTAATAATTTGGTTGATGTTAGATTTGTTTTAATTGTTTAAGTACTACTATCTATCTCTTGTGGTCACTGCGGGAATACGTTTCGCAAGTTGATTATCAGGTAAATCGTTATCACCCGTATGGGCGAGTGATAACAGTGACACCATTAGGGCGACAGTTATTATTTTACCGCTGCGAGATATTATTGTGCGTGACATTTATAGGATTATTAGGAGCCGAATTAGTAGGGGTGTTACAAAAGTGGTATCAGAGCGGAGTACCGCTCTGATTACAAGAGATAGTAGTTTAGGTACCGTGAGCCTAGGTTATTCACACACCAGTATGAAGGAGATAATGGTAAATGATTTGAGTTAGGAGATTGTCGGGGACTATGTGTTTATGCCTTTTAGGGCTATATGAACATGTGGTTGAGATAAGTACAGTATTTATATCGAGTGTTAACTTAATTTTGAATTCTTCAGATGTCTTCTGGGAGGCGATCAGCAGGTAGAGGAGGTGGTGGAAGAGGCGGCGGGCCTGGAGCAGGTCCTCCGGGGGCCCCAGCCGTGGGCGTGGCTGAGACGGTAGCTGCCGTCTTCGCTTAGCTAGCCCAGATGAGAGGTATCCACATAGGAGCACCACCTGCACCACCGGTAGTCCCACCTGTACCCGCACCTAGAGAGCCGAATTGGCTGAAGAGTGTAGCTGACACGCGAGTACCTACCTATGATGGAGTTGCTGACCCCACTGTCCTGGAGAGATACATTGTTGAGCACGAGAAGGCCTTCGATGCCATACATGTGCCTGTTGAGCACCGAGTCGATATAGCAGCCTTTCACCTGAAGGACGCTGCCAGCACGTGGTGGAGGTCCGTGAAGGCACATTATCTTGCTATAGAGGGATTTGGATGGACTGGTTTTATGGAATTGTTGAGAGAGAAGTACTATCCTGCTCATCTGAAGCAGAGGAAGAGGGAGGATTTTGAGGCCCTGAGGCAGGGTAGTATGACAGTAGATCAGTACTACTCCTTGTTTATTGGGCTCTTGGACTTTGTCCCAGGAGTTGTTTATTCTGATGCTGTGAAAGTAGAGAAATTTAGAGGCGGGTTGAGATATGCTATTAAGGCCGCCATGGGTGCTACCTTGTACCCTACGGTCCAGGTAAAATTAATCGACAGTTATACCTTATAACTCAGTTGATTTATTATCAGTTCGAGGAACTCATTGATGTATTACAGGAGTGTTATGACGCTGCTTCTCGGACTGAGATGATGGTGAACAGCCGGGAGGACGGCCAGGGGTAGAAGCGTAAGGCCCCAGAGAAGGAGGCAGAGACTGGGGCTGGAAGCGGAGGCAGTAAGGGTTGGAAGTAAGAACCACCTTAAGTTATTTAATCCATTTAAATTACTTACTTACTGCCTGCTTTTATACCTGCTATTCCTGACACTTTGACGATCACAGGAAGAAAAAGTTCTCCTGGAGGGAGAAGAAGAAGGAGCAGGCCAGCCAAAAGGGTAAGGACAAGATCCCGATGCTGACCGGGCCAACCTACGATGTGCAGCCTCTTAGATCTGCACCCCCTAAGGGTAAGCGATCTAACCTTGTGAATAAATTGAGTACTACACCACCCATTACCATCCTTGTACTAATCTGAGTGTGATATGATAATAGGTTCTGCACCCCAGCGCCACTTTCACTTCAAGCGCTGTGGTAAAGACCACCCGGGTGTCGACTGCACCGGGCAAGCGGTGGACTGCCACCATTGTGGAAAGAAGGGCCACAGGTCATTCGAGTGCTTTGCTAATCCAGATAGCCGAGCATACCGCCCACAGAAGGGGACTCAGAGCGCACCTACTGGAGGAGGTGGAGCTCGAGGTGGCCAGAGGGGGTCGGCGCCCCAAGCCCAGAGAGGGCAGCAGCGTCAGCAGCAGTTGCAGAACTAGAGGAACCCGCCGGGCAACCGTATGCTGAATGCAGCGGGAGCTTCAGGCGCTGGCACTAGTACCCAGCGCGGTGAAGGTTAGCATTCGAAACCTTAACCATTGTATGAGAGCATGACTAAGTGTTAAACGCTTTACCTTAGCATGAATGTGTGTTTGAGTTACCGCTTAAGATGAACAACTTAACTAGGAAACCTGCTACCTCTTAGGAGATTTCGACATCTGCTATCCCACACTTACGAGACAGAGATCACCTAGACCCGTGGAAGAAAGACGGGAGTACCCTAGTGAGTTGTGTCATGTAGTCAGACCGGGCATGATACTTCTCAGAGAGTTCCTAACCCTAGATGAGCAAATCACCATAGTGAATGAGTGTAGAGCTTTGGGTAAGGGCATAGGAGGTTTTTATACCCCTGTATTTACTAGTGGTTCTAGAATGAAACTGCACATGATGTGCTTAGGGAAAGATTGGGATCCACAAGCTAGGGTTTATCGAGAGGTGAGGATGATAGGTGACATATCTATACCTAGGATACCTGAGAGTTTCCTTACCTTGGTGAGAAACGCAATGGATATTGCTCAAGACTGTGAGACTTATCCATTACCCGACATGACACCTGACGTTTGCATCATCAACTACTATGAGCAGGGAGGAAAGCTTGGAATGCACCAGGACCGTGATGAGACGACCGAGTCCATCACCAGAGGAATATCGGTTGTGTCATTCTCCTTCGGCGATGATGCTGAGTTTATCTATGGAGACCAGAAGAGGATGGATCTAGCAAGCAAGATCATTCTCAAGTCTGGGGATGTGTTAGTATTTGGTGGAGAGTCGAGACTTGTATATCATGGTATTAAGAGCATTAAGCTCAATACCGCACCACCAACTTTAGTGAATGATACACACATCCGACCCGGCCGTTTAAATTTGACTTTCAGACAGTATTGATGTAATAGCAGTAGCTAAGTGTGTAACCTTGTATAATACAGTTGGATGAATGAAATAAGAGTTTAATACCTTCAAGTATATGTGTTCAGTTTTGTTGATACCGATAATTCATAACTTCAGGCTATAGAAATGGAAAGGAGGGTACCATCTGCATCCTAGACATGGCGTAAGCCAAGGAGTCTGGTAATGTTATCACAGGTATGACAATTACAAACAACAGTAAATTAGTGAATTATTGGGACTCGATGCTAATACGAGAGGTGATCTCAGGTACCTTTCCTATTGATGGTGTTAGAGCTTCCGTATTGTTCGACTCAGGGGCTTCGCATTCTTTTATTTCCTCGGCATTTGCTAAGAAGCTGGGGGCCACCCCCGAACAGCTTTTAGACTTTTCAGTCACCCTACCTTCGAAGGAGAAAGTAGGTTGCACCAGACAGTATACAGGGTTAGAGATCAGCATCATGACTGAGTCCTTCCCCATTGATCTGATTAAGTTCAAGAACTTGGGTTTTGACATCATAGTGGGCATGGATTGGCTGCAGAAGCATAGGGGCCGCCTTCATTGTGCAGAGCATCGACTACTACTGAAGGGGCCGAGCGGCAAGACAGTGTCATACCGTAATGTGAGGAGAGAGCCGGCTGTCAAGATTGTGTCAGCATTGACTCTGATGAAGGATGTTAGGAAGGGCCGACAAGCCTTCCTCTATTATGTACAGGACACGAGACAGAGCGACGTGACGGACGTAGACATTCCAGTCGTGGTAGATTTTCCCGACTTATTTCCTGATGAGCTGCCAGGCATGCCGCCTGTGCGCGAGGTTGAGTTCGCCGTCGACTTGTTGCCAGGTACGGGCCCCATTGCTAAGGCACCCTACCGTATGGCACCGGCTGAGATGAGGGAGCTGAAGCTACAGCTGGAGGACCTCCTCGACAAGGGATTCATTCGACCTAGTGTTTCTCCTTGGGGTGCTCCAGTGCTGTTCGTCAAGAAAAGGACGGCAGTATGTGACTCTGCATCGACTACGCGAGCTTAATGCGGTTACAGTCAAGAACAAGTACCCATTACCACGGATAGATGATTTATTTGATCAGCTGAGAGGGGCCAGTGTGTTCTCGAAGATAGATCTCAGATCTGGCTACCATCAGATTAGGATTGCAGAGGGTGATATTGAGAAGGCAGCTTTCAGGACACGGTATGGACACTACGAGTTCACCGTTATGCCATTCGGATTGACGAATGCGCCAGCCATATTCATGGACTTGATGAACCGTCTTTTTAGAGAGCATCTTGATAGTTCAGTTGTAGTCTTCATCGACGATATTCTGATCTATTCAAAGACCAAGGAAGACCATGAGTTACATTTGAGACAGGTGTTGAATATTATGAGAGAGAACCAGCTATATGCCAAACTCTCTAAGTGTGAGTTCTGGTTGGACAGCGTGTCATTTCTAGGACACATTATATCAGCTAGCGGCATATCTGTAGATCCTGCTAAGATTGAGGGAGTGAAGAGTTGGCCAAGGCCGAAGATAGTCACAGACGTCCGTAGCTTTCTGGGTTTGGCAGGGTATTACCGAAGATTCGTGAAGGACTTCTCCAAGGAGGCAGAACCAATGACAAATCTAATGAAGAAGGAATCCCAGTTCTTATGGTCTGCAGAGTGTGAGCAGTCCTTTCACACACTGAAGGATCTCCTGACATCGGTGCCCGTTCTTACTATCCCTGAGGGCACCAATGGGTTCGAGGTATACTGTGATGCCTCTGGAACCGGTCTAGGCTGTGTGCTTATGCAGCACAGGAAGGTAGTTGCTTACGCATCCCGACAACTGAACAAGCATGAGGTGAATTACCCCACACACGACCTTGAGTTAGGCGCAGTAGTCTTCGCTTTGAAGATCTGGCGACATTATTTGTATGGTGTGACAGTCACTATCTACTCTGATCTTAAGAGTCTACAGCATCTCTTCTCTCAGAAGGAGCTGAACATGTGACAGAGAAGATGGGTCGAGTTCTTGAAGGACTACGACATAGACCTGAGGTAAAGAGGGCAAAGCAAATGTAGTTGCCGACGCCCTGAGCCGCAGAGCTCATTATTTACACTAGTAGCGAGCAGCAGTATGATTGATGAGATACGAGCTACTCAGGAGAGTGATCAGTATTTAGAGAGCATCAAACAAAAAATGTCAAAGGGTTGTTTTGAGAGACATAAGTATGATTTCGAACTGTGTAATGATGGCATGTTACGACTGAATGGCCGATTATGTATTCCGGAGTCGTCTCCTGATCTGAAGGAGAAGATACACCAGGAGGCTCATTGCTCGTCCTTATCCGTCCACCCTGGTTCTTCGAAGATGTATAAGGATTTGAAAGTTCATTTCTGGTGGAGCGGGATGAAGAAGGATGTAGCTGAGTATGTGGCTAGATGCTTGACCTGTCAGAAGGTTAAGTTTGAGCATAGGAGACCCGGAGGTTTAGTGCAGTCTATGCCTATTCCTTGTTTGAAGTTCGAGGACATCTCGATGGATTTCGTTGTCGATCTCCCACCGACTAAGGGAGGACTGAACACGATTTGGGTCATTATGGACCGTCTGACGAAGGTGGCAAAGTTTGTTGCTATGAAGGATACCTGGAACGTCCCGAAGTTAGCGGACTTGTTCCAGAAGGAGGTGATCCGGCACCATGGTGTGCCAAAGACTATTGTTTCTGATAGGGACCCTCGATTTTTGTCTAGATTCTGGGGACAAGTTCAGGAAGCCTTGGGTACGAAGTTGAAGCTTAGTACGGCGTTCCATCCACAGACCGACGGTCAGAGTGAGAGGACCATCCAGACACTAGAGGACATGCTGAGGGCATGTGCCTTAGATTTTCAGGGGAGTTGGTTAGAGCGACTACATCTGATAGAGTTCGCCTACAACAATAGCTACCACACCTCGATACAGATGCCACCATTTCAGGCACTTTATGGTAGACCATGTAGGACTCCCTTATGTTGGGATGAGGCCAGCGAGAATACGCTTCTAGGACCTGAGTACCTAGAGCAGATTAAGGAGGATGTCCTACAGATTAGGAAGAATATGAAGGCAACTCAGGACCGGCAGAAATCATATGTAGACACCAAGAGGAGGGACATTGAGTTCACTACCGACGATATGGTATACCTTAGAGTGTCACCCATGAAGGGGATATTCCGGTTCGGGCAAAAGGGCAAGTTGAGCCCGAAGTATGTTGGACCTTATGCGATTAGGGAGCGAGTGGGCCCGTTAGCCTACAGACTGGATTTACCAGCAGAGCTCGGGAGGGTGCACGACGTCTTTCACGTTTCACAGCTAAAGAGGTATGTGCCCCACCCATCGCACGTTTTGCAGCCAGTGACTTTAGAGTTGGACCCCGCTCTATGATATGAGGAAGTACCACTCCGCATTCTCGATACGAAGATGAGGCAGACTAGGAACAAGACCGTTAGCATGGTCAAGGTTCTCTGGTCAAACCATGAGGTGGAGGAGGCTACCTGGGAGTTAGAGGACTCCATGAGAGCGAAGTACCCAGCACTATTCGAGTAGTAGCTGTGATACTTGTACGGGTTCGTGGTCAAACCCTTTTTAAGGGGGGTAGACACCACTTGGCTTGCGCACATGTTGTGCATTAGGACTTGTTATTTTGTGGTATGTTTTGGTAGTATGCTGCGTCATACGTGTTTGTTTGGATGATTGTATGTTTGATACACCTTATGTATGTGCCTTAGTGCACCTGGTTGAATATATTTATTGTACCGCTGAGTACTTTTGGTTGATGAGTTGGATGTGCACCTTGTTTAGTGTTGTGATATGAATGAGTTATACCATGAGTTTGATTATTTAATATATGTTGTATGTATAGACTAGGTCTGAACCTAGTGGGAGTTACTCCTTAGCAATGGACTGTTTGGTTACTTAGTGGAACTTGATTCCTTAGGTGAATTGTAGAGGGTTAAGGACTTCGGGACGAAGCCTTTTTAAGGGGGGTAGACTGAAATACCCCTAACCTTTAAAATATAATGAAATGATCTATTAATGATCTAAGATGATTAATAAACATCTAAATATTATTGGGGAACAATCTAAAAGATCTCAACAAGGCAAAACACGCCTTAAGATCGGTAAAGCCAAAAATGTGCTTTAAGACACCATAAAGGTTGTATGACCTCAAATAGGATCCAAAGTGGATTCCTAAGTATTATAATGAAGTAAGGAATACAACAAAACCGTTCTCAAGGAGAACTAAGCTCAGGAACATCCTGTGACACAAAAATGTGCACTAAAACACCTTAAAGCACGTTTTTGTGAGATTGTCTTCTAAAATGATTTTAATGGGCTTAAAGATTATAATTACCCTTAAATATGATATTTATCATATTATATCATATTAGGAATTTAATTCCAGAAATGTATGAATTTTTACAAATTTATTATTAAAATATTAATAAAACCCTAAAGTGGGGCCCGCATGAGTCAAATTGACCAAGTATGGTCAATGGTCAAGTAATGACCCATTTGACCTCAAGGAAATCGGCTGGCAAGAGGGGAGGAGACAGCATACAATCATTGTTGGACAACTTATACCTAATACCATTTACTTTTGAAAATTTACTTACTTTTTCAATTATTTCCAACCTTTCCCACCTCTTCCTTCCTCCTTGTCCGATCCCATCCATTCCAGCCGAGCCCTCACCTTCCTAGAAGCTCTCAAGTCTGGTTCTTGAGCATGGAAGGTAGATCTAACTCCTAAGCTCTTAAGTGTTCTAAGGTTAGAACAACAGCTAAACTCGGTTGAAGCAAGTAGAGGGACCAAGGTTGCTCAAAATTGCATTTTAAGTTGGTTAGCCATTTGGCGCAAGGGTGACCAAGATCCAAAGGAAATACCCTCTTTTAAGGCATTTTTCCAAGGTAAAACCTAATAACAAGGCAACTTGTTGTGATTTAGCTATTTCCTATGTCAATATGGTGGATCTAACACCTTGTGGTGTGTTTGATTCAGGCCGAATCCACCTAGAACTTCCCTTGCATTTTTAAGGTGATTTTTGCCTTAAATCTTACATTAATTATTCCTTATGGTTAAGCTCAAGCTTGGAGTGTAACCATATCTTGTTTTTGTGTATTAAACATGTCTAAATCATGTAGTGAATTTTCCTACAAGAGGCCGAGTGCATACAAGGAATAACCAAGACTAATAGAGACGACACACGGAGCATAGGATCTTGCTGATTCATACTCCACCGTAATACATCAGGGTGTACGGTATGTTGTTATATGTCTCTGATTGTCTCTGAGGGCTTCCTCAATTCAGACTTCTGTGTGATCTATGATAAGATTGTTTGTCTAATGTGATATTAATATGCATGAATTGTATATTTGTAGCTGCTTATTATTACTGTTGTTGAGTTAACAGTATCGGTTCGTGTATATGGACCAATATATATAAAACGAACTAGCGGCTATGGTGCTGTCTTATATGAAATATAAGGATCGTCAGAAAAACGTTGTAGCACTATAATAAGCTATACATATTATCCGAGCTTTATACGGAGCATTGGCCTTTCTATCGCCCCGCTCGTATCTAACATGGATCCCGAGTTTACAGATCCGGATTGGACTAATGACTTAGTCTACTGTGTTAGGAAAATTTGGTAATGCGATGCGATGGAATAAATAAATAATTAATTAAGTAATGAAGGAAAGTAAAAGCAAGAGGATGTGGCTCTTGGTGCGCGTTGTGGAATCACAAAAACGATACCAGATGTCCGCGTACGCTGTCCGTAAGTATCAAGAAAATTTCCCGTGAGCAAGAATGGCTCGTTGGTCGGAGACTCTACCGTTGGAGTGGCTACTGCCGTGGGTGACCCGCCATAATATATGGGTAACTAGAGACATTGTCGTTTTAATGAGACATTGTCACTAGGTACAACTGAACAAATAATACGGTTGAGAATTATACAGTGGCGAACGATATTGGTTTCTATACCATGGACGAGAACTAGAACTTGTTGATTATTCTCGTTGTTTCGCTTGGATGTTCATTGGTTATACTTGTGGTTATATTATATGATGATGGTTGTGTATCGATGGTTATTACTGTTAATTGTTTTACAGTTTTAACAAAATATTAAAACGGTATTGCATGTAATGAACCTCATGCTCTCGACCTAATAATTGAGGGGTCTTTGGGGGCATGACGGGGCATGTGATGACATACTCAGCAGGGGTTGATTCCATACCACAAACCATCTTTATTGAAAGGGACTAGCTGGTGGGTCGACGCGGGGCGTGACTTTTGAGTTTGTTGTTGGATATACTTGGTACGGTGTGATACTAAGGTTGTTTTGGACTCGGGTTGTTTAACGAGGTGTATTTGGTTTAGATGCTCACGGTCTGTATAATTTGGTTGATGTTAGATTTGTTTAATTGTTTAAGTACTACTATCTATCTCTGTGGTCACTGCGGGAATACGTTTCGCAGTTGATTATCAGGTAAATCGTATCACCCGTATGGCGAGTGATAACAGTGACACCATTAGGGTGACAGTTAGATTATTTTACCGCTGCGAGATATTATTGTGCGCGACATTTATAGGATTATTAGGAGCCGAATTAGTAGGGGTGTTACATTATTTGTGCGCACACAGTAGTTTAGTCCCTTCGCGATTATGGAATTTGAGATGAAACACTGTGAACTGCGAAAACAAAGAAAATTCTATAAAAGGGGAACTCCTCCCTAACCATGGAGGATATACCACGACACCCACTATGGTGTCTATTCATGAATGATAATAAAGAGAAAAGCTCAATTGGAGGAACATGAGGATAACCCGGGTAGACAACATCTCGGGCCGCGCGGTATGGAATACTCGGGAGTTGGTATCTGCATCCGATCCTTCGTCCTTCTATGTGGAGCACATCCTGGAGTCTAGAGGTGACTCCGCTTTCTCGACCCTGGGCGTCGGGAATGGGGGAGTGACAAATTGGTGGAGCTTATCCTGGAGTCTAGAGGTGACTCCGCTTTCTCGACACTGGGTGTCGGGAATGGGGGACTAGCTATGGAGGAGACGTCCTCCAACGTTCGGTGATAAAAGAATTCACAAATAACCCTTAATGAAACAAGGAATGATTAGCACCTACATAATAAAGTCTCGGGATCTAATCTATATCCCTTGGCTCGGTGCCAGAGAATAGAGGAAAACATGTGTAATGAGACCAAGCAAAAAAGAAAATTCACAAATGTGATTCTTTAAGAAACAAGGAAAGATTGGAACCTATATGTTATGGTCACGGGATCTAAACTATATCCCCAGACCTGGTGCAAGGAAAGAGAAAGAAAATACACATCGTGGGAACAAGAGAAAAGAAATGAAAACACACCACGCTCGAACGATCCCATAGTGAGGATCATTGGTAAACATGCCTATGCACACATCTGATGACTTACATGATTGTTGTTGCTATATTAGCAGCTTGTTGTGCTCGGTTGCGTGTTTGATATTGCTATGTTGCATGTGATGCTTGGTTGCTTGTTTCTAGTGCTTTGCTACCTTTAAGTCTGTATGAGACTATGATGTATTGTGATGTGCTTTACTGCTTTATTAGAGCTTGTAAATTGACTTAATAATATTCGACCAAGTAGTCGTGGGGCCCGGCAACATACGGGCTACACACGTTCATATTCAGCGTAGTTTGTTGAGTCCTTTACAACCCAATTTTTATAGGTATTGAGCCGGGCGATAACGGAGCGTAGGCGGGATGGCTACCATGGGGGAAGTCCACCAGGGCATAATTCTTGAGTTGTAGTAGTATGCTTGATGTATGGGTTGTTATTACACCCGGGATGTAATTTTCAATCACGATTTGATAATATTATTGTAGACACTCGGTATTCGGAATTGTATCTTGTATTGTGTATGGGTTTTGGTTGAGGGCTGTTTCCAGTCATGCAGACCGTAACTTGGTGTTGGTAGTATGGTTGTGTCAACCACGTGGGTGGTTGGCGTCTGTGACACCCGGATGGAGTTTATACCGCTGCGTAGACATCTTGCGTTACCGTTAGGCGCATCGTTAATTGTTGATTGTTATTTGGGGGTGTTACAGAAAGTGGTATCAGAGCGTAGTTGCGCTCTGATGACTGGAACAGAGGAGTACCGAGAATAGTAAAATCTAAATTTGGGAAACGGGCTTAAGGGTTAGTAATGTGAGGCACGACTTTACTGATCTAAACCGCTTACAAGGGCAATAATAACTTGCAGTAAGTTCTTGTGATTGTTTCAGGCTAATAAATAACATTTTAGATGTCCGGGCGACAAGGCCGAGGATGAGACCGTGGCCAAATGGAGCAAGATAGCGTAGCTGCAGGGCAGACCATAGCTGAGATAGTAGCAGCAGCCCTAGGTCACATGGGTTTCCAGCCAGGAGCCCAGCAGGCACCACCGCCACCACAGCCTCACCCACCCAGGGAGACAAACTGGGTGAAGAGCTTAGCAGACCTTCGACCAGCTGAGTGGCTCTAGATCCTTTGTTGTAAAATATGGAGCCCCCGAGGGGGTCAGCAACCTTTGCTGGTATGGTTAACGCGCAGCCCATCGGCTACCGGGATACGCGCAACCAATTGTCATGATAACATGGCATTCATTTTAAAACATCCAACATAAATATACCATAGCATAGCAAGGGAAATTGCATAGCACAACAACAATACATAACACCATAAAATCGGTTCTCACAAGGAACCTTCCACCATAGTTAGTATACATAGTGAGCCTAGAGATTAATGTCAATCTCATGCTAAGCTCGTTCCAACCTCGTTACCGTCCAGTTATATCGAACGGTTAACTTATACCCAAGGTGTGTCGGATATAGTAATCCCAAGCACACCGAAATAACATTCGTATGCCCCTGTGGCGACGTGAGTCAGTAACTAGCTTTGGATAAGCTAAGGGAAGGTAGAAACCAAATTGGAATACAACCTATACATACACCAAGAGAGCCGAACCGGATGATATCGACTCCCGTCCTCACACGCGTGGCCGGAACATGACCGGACTCCTTACTCCCCCGGTTAGCACTTGTTAGTGATCACACAATATATTGTTAAGTCACACACAAGCAAGTGTTTAGGTCTTATTAGACACACCAAGGGAAGGGAGTCACAATAATACAACATTATAATATATAACAACCGTAAACTCTTTTCATGCTTTAATCTTTTAAGGTCGTAACACACAGAAAAGCAAACAACACCCAAGCCGGTGTAAACCGGTAGACAACAGACTGCAAGAAAACCATACCTTGGTCCTTGCCTCGTTTCGTTTCCACCTTGAGAGAATCCTAAACACATTAGTAACGTCGGTTAATTATTTATTTAACTTCACACTTACTAAGTATTTAACATGATTGTATGACATGTTTTAATGTCTAACTTACCCTAGGTTACCCTCATTATACACCCTAGGGTTAACTACATAAGTCACATTCTTTCCTGTTTTTTTTTTACAAGTTTTGGTCCGACCGACCTTACCGACCGACCTTGTACAAGGTCGGTCCATTCCAGAACATATTCCCGTCAAAATTTTCTACTCCGACCGACCTTGCAAGTTCGGTCGCATGGTCGGTCCATTCCAGAGAGTTTCTTCCCTTGTAAATTTAGCCCGACCGAACTTGCCAAGTCCGGTCCTATGTTCGGTCGATTCCAATAACTCAATCCGTACACAAAATACAAGCCCGACCGACCTTGCAAGTCCGGTCCCCAAGGTCGGTCCATTCCAGAGGCTAATTCTCACAGGGTAAACTGGGCTCGACCGACCATGCAAGTTCGGTCACAAGTTCGGTCTGGCCCAGACCCCTTGTTTTCCTTTTTACATTCAACTCCAAACTTCACCCCATATAACCTAATACCCCCTAACCTCATTGGGCACTTCAAACACACCTTAAGACATCCTCAAACACTCATAAAACTCATTTTCTAATTCCTTAAGCCTTTACTTATATCTTCTCAAAATTTCTAACAATTACAATGTTTTCTCCTAGTCTCCAAGTGGTGTTTCATACCTATGATAACTACTATCTCAAAATACTTTCTCTTCATTTTAACATCATCTTTCAAGCATCATTTCTTACCATTAACTCCTTATGTCTTTTCTTGAAATCCTTTTTCAAGTTCACACTTTCTCCTTATTCTACCAAAGTTTGCCTAAGTCTTTACCTATGTCCAAAATGACTTTGGTACATACTAAAACCTCAAGATAATGCCTAAGTCCTTGTTACACTCTAGAACACTTAAGACATTATATCTTCTCTTGTAAACACCTAGTCATTTCCTAACACCTCTAATTCACCAAACCTTATGTAAACACTTAGAACTTCTTGCTTCTTACCTAAATTTTGACATGGATTCCCCTAGAACATTACTAAGCCTAAACACTTTGTTTTCTCCATCAAACACACAAGAACACCTAGAATCACCAAGAACACTCTCATACACAACTTCACCAAATTCACACTACATCACAATATAGTGCATAATTTAAATTGCATGGCACTTAGGCCCTTAAAATGCATGGCTCTTAGGCCCTTAAAATGCATAACTCTTAAACACTGAATTTCCACAATATATATGCCTTTGACCTGCAAATACACTCAACACACATATGCCTTTTACTAAGCTCTTGAGAGCATTCTTCTAAGTCACTTCTCATAGGCTCTTTAGATCATTTTCATAAGAGATACAAGCTCATTTCTCCTAAGGCATTAAAACAACATTAGGTTAGTATATTTACCTCTTTTCCAAACAACTTCTTTCTTGTTCCTTTATTAAACCGGCAAGGTATTTGATTCCTTGTCAAGTTCTAAACAATATACCAACATTATAATGAGTATTCAAGCTATAAGCTTCATCTCATTGTAAACCCTAATTTTACATTGTTTCAAATACATTAATGTAGTTGTTTTACCTTGTTCTTTGAAGAGAGTTTGAATATATATCAAGAGAGGACTCCACCTAGTCCATGAAGAGTTGGAATGAAGCTAGAACAAAGTCACACAATGTAACACCCAGAGGAGGGTTACCTCCCACATCGATTGAGGAGGAGAACAAAGTGTGCCTTATAGGTGCATGGATACCTCTCCCTTGTGTGACACGTTATGGGGCGAAACCCCAGGAACAAATCCGTGCGGCCTGCGTGCCAAAGCGGACAATATCTCACATGTGGGTTGATTAGGTTGGGCTGTCACAGATGGTATCAGAGCCAGACCCAGGTCGGTGTGCCAGTGGGCCCGTGAGGGCGCTGGGCTCCCGTGAGGGGGGTGGAGTGTAACACCCAGAGGAGGGTTACCTCCCACATCGATTGAGGAGGAGAAAAAGTGTGCCTTATAGGTGCATGGATACCTCTCCCTTGTGTGACGCGTTTTGGGGCGAAACCCCAGGAACAAATCCGTGCGGCCTGCGTGCCAAAGCGGACAATATCACACATGTGGGTTGATTACTGGGCTGTTACACACAAAGAGCTCCATCAACGGGTATTTTCGGTCACAACAAAAACATGGAGGAAATGTAGTTTTTATTTGAGATTCCTTTCCTAGAAGCAAAGGAGAGTAACAATATGTAAAATACAAGCTCAAGCTCCTTCAATGGTGGAACTCCTTGGCACCGAAATGGGGCTCTTGAAGTTTTGAGAAGATAGGAATGAAGAGCTTGATGAGAGGAAGAGATTGGTGGTGTTTGTTTTTGATTTGGACAAGTGAGCTAGATTTTACAAGAGGTCAAAGATGGAGATGGTGGTGTGTACTATTGCAAACCGTGAGAGAATGAAGAGAAGGTTGAAGATGGTGTTTGAACCGTGGGAAATGAAGGAGAAATGAGAGAAGAAGATAGAACTTACTTTTAGGAGATATTTATGCTTTATAAAGTAAAAAGGTAACTTAATTAGTTTCCTTTATTTACTTATCATATTAACTAGAGAGTGGTGAGTCACCACACTTAGAAAACCGGCCCCCTATAATATAATGAGGGTATTTTTGTCTTTGTTTGTCAATTTAATTACTTATGACAACATATGTTACAAACTAGCTTATAAAAATCACTATTCACCAAAACAAGGCACTTAGAAGTGAAATTTTTGATTTCCCATTAATATAGCCACCCAAATGTGATACTATATAGTACACTATATATTTAAGAGTAATGATGGACATTTAGCCACTCAAAACTCATTTACAAGACAATTTTTCAAAAATGTGCTTTAAGACTCCTTAAAGCACATTTTGTGTTTAAACTTGTTTTCAAGCTTGGTTTTCTTTGGTAATTGGTTTAATATGTTCATTAGTATATAAATGAGGTCTTGGTAAGTTCATTAGGTCTTACCCAAGCTTATTCCAAGCTTAGAGCACATTTTAGCTCTATTGACTTAAGGTATTTTGTGTTTTCTTTGTTTAAATTGTTTACTAATGTTTCTAAGACATTTTCTTGTCTTAATAAATCATGTTTTAATGTTTAAACAACATACCTAGGTTTGGGGTATTTCAATCTACCCCCCTTAAAAGAACTTTGTCCCCAAAGTTCACACTTCCCACATATCTTAATATTAGAACACGGGGAACACTTATAAAACAATACTTCCAAAACATCATTACCAACATTACCATCATTCTTACACCACAACGGACTCAAGGTCCAGACCACATAATACCATTCAGACACAACGGTCTGTAACATAACATAGACAATGTATAATACATGTCAACACATCCACAACCGAAACGGCTCTACCCCCCTTAAAAGGGGTACGCCCCGTACCCTATACATATAAACACTAAGAAGAAACAATGACGGGTGCTTCGCCTTCATCTTATCTTCCAGCTCCCAAGTGGCCTCCTCAACGTCCTGGTTAGACCAGAGGACCTTCACCAGTCTCACGGACTTATGGCGAGTGTCTCGAGTCTTAGTATCCAGAATCCGTACGGGAGTCTCCACTGATCGCATGGTCGGCTCTAAGGTTAGCCTTTCCGGCTGAAGCACATGAGACGGATGAGACATATACTTCTTCAACTGGGACACATGAAATACATCATGTACCTTGCCCAGTTCGGCGGGTAAATCAAGTCTATAAGCTACCGGGCCGATCCGCTCCGTCACAACATAAGGCCCCACATATTTGGGCTCAACTTGCCTTTGGCCAAAACGAAATACTCCCTTCATGGGGGATACTCTCAAAAACCTGATCGCCCACGGCGAACTCCAGGTCACGTCTGCGCACATCTGCGTACGACTTCTGTCTATCCTGAGCTGCTCTCATGTTAGCCCGGATCTGGCGAACTTCTGCCTGAACCTGTTCCAGATACTCTGGTCCTATAATGACCGTCTCACTCGACTCATCCCAGCATAAAGGCGTGCGGCATGGTCTACCGTACAATGCCTGGAAGGGAGACATCTTGATCGAAGCATGGTAACTGTTGTTGTAACTAAACTCGATCAGATGTAACTTATCAATCCAGCTGGTCTGAAAGTCAAGTGCACATGCACGTAACATATCCTCAAGTGTCTGGATGGTGCGCTCACTCTGACCATCTGTCTGTGGGTGAAACGCTGTGCTCAATTTCAGTTCGTACCCAGTGCCTCTCGTGTGACTTCCAATACTGGATAGAATCTGGTATCTCTGTCGATACAATCGTTTTCGGAACCCCATGATGTCTTACAATCTCTCTGTCGAAGAGCTCTGCAAGCTTAGCCACTTTCCAGGTGTCCTTCATCGGTATGAATCGAGCCACCTTGGTCAGTCGGTCTACCACAACCCAAATCATATTCAGACCTCCCCTTGTAGGCGGAAGCCCTACCACGAAGTCCATAGATATGTCATGGAACTTCCACTCCGGCACTGGCATTGGCTGTACCATACCACCAGGCCGTCGGTGCTCAAACTTGACCTTCTGACAAGTGAGACACCTCAACACATAATCATTACATCCTTTTTCATTCCAGCCCACCAAATAACGTTTCATACCCTTATACATCTTTGAAGCTCCGGGGTGAATCGATGTCGTAGAACAATGGGATTCACTCAGTATGCGCTCCTTCAGCTCAGCGCTACTCCTCGGTATACACAACCCCATTAAGCCTAATCAGGTCATCATCGTGGAGTCTGAAGTCGTACTTCTGACCCTCGAATGTGCCATCAATAAGCTTCTGTCTAATCTCCACCATATACTGATCCGTCATCTGAGCACTCCGCACCTCTTCAACCAAGCCAGTATGAGAGACTAGCGAATGGAGAGAGTGTGCTCGGCGACTCAATGCGTCAGCTACCACATTTGCCTTACCCTCCTTATACTGTAAATTGATGTCATAATCATTTAAGAACTCGACCCACCTTCTTTGCCTCATGTTCAACTCTTTCTGAGTGAACAAGTATTTCAAACTCTTGTGGTCGGAATAGATTGTCACGCTTACCCCATATAAATGATGTCGCCATATCTTCAATGCGAAGACAATGGCACCCAATTCTAAATCGTGGGTAGGGTAGTTCTCTTCATGCTTCTTCAGCTGTCGGAGGCGTAAGCCACGACCTTCCCGTGTTGCATCAACACACAACCCATACCCCTGCCTGATGCGTCGCAATAGACCTCAAAACCATCTGGACCGTCTGGTAATGTCAGAACCGGTGCAGATGTCAGAGCATCCTTGAGACTCGTGAAAGAACTCTCACAGTCGACTGTCCACTCGAATGGTGCATCCTTCTTCATCAAGGAAGTCATCGGCTTCGAGACACTGGAGAAGTCCTTCACAAACCTCCTATAGTAACCTGCCAGACCGAGGAAGCTCCTGATATCGGTAACTGTCTTCGGCCTAGGCCAGGTGCGCACTGCATCTATCTTTGCCGGATCAACAGCGATCCCGGCCTCAGAAATCACATGTCCAAGAAATGATACTTGGTTCAACCAAAATTCACACTTAGAAAATTTAGCATACAGCTGATTCTTCCTCAATGTTTGCAATACATCTCTCAGGTGGCTTTCATGCTCACCTCTCGATTTCGAATACACAAGTATGTCATCGATGAAGACTACCACTGATTTGTCCAACTGATCTTGGAACAAACGGTTCATTAAGTCCATGAACTTTGCTGGTGCATTTGACAAGCCAAACGGCATAACTGTGAACTCATAATGCCCATACCTAGTTCTGAATGCTGTCTTTTCGATATCACTGTCACGGATGGCAATCTGGTGGTATCCGGAACGTAGGTCTATCTTGGAGAATACTGATGCTCCCCTCAGCTGATCAAATACGTCGATGCGTGGTAAAGGGTAACGGTTCTTCACCGTAACAGCATTCAGCTCCCGATAATCAATACACAGGCGGAGGCTACCGTCCTTCTTCTTCACGAAGAGGACCGGCGCTCCCCATGGTGAAACACTAGGGCGGATAAAGCCCTTGTCGAGTAGGTCTCTCAGCTGCTCCTTGAGCTCTGTCATCTCTGCTGGAGCCATACGATAAGGTGCTTTCGCAATGGGTCCGGTGCCCGGAACTAAGTCAATCTCAAACTCAACCTCTCGTGCTGGCGGCATGCCCGGCAGTTCCTTAGGAAATACATCAGGAAACTCCGACACTACCGGCACATCTGGGCTAAACTCAGGGTCTCTCTCTATGTCCTGGACATAGCAGAGGTACACCATTTCCTCGTCGTAACTCACGATACATGGCCATGGCGGTGATGATCTGTGTCGAAGGCTCCCTGGGCCTCTGGCGGTATGATATAGTAACCCCAGATGGACTCCGAAGAAGCAGTCGATGCTCGGCACATAGGATTCTACCCTTGTACCGCTCCAACCAGTTCATCCCGACAATCACATCAAAACCTAGTCCGTCGAACTCTATCAAGTCGATCGGAAACTCCTCATCCTCATGATTCGAACAACAGCATCTCGGTAGTAGCGGGTACACCTGATCCGCTCTTTCGACGGGAGAGTGACCACAAGTCTGGCATCTCTTCACCGTCTAACCCCAGCCTCTTCGCAAACGATAGCGAAATGAATGTGTGTGAGGCTCCAGAGTCGAACAAGATCGATGCATCCACGCCATTCACTGGAAAGGTACCGGTGAGGATTGTGCCGCTCTTGCCGGCTTCTGCCTTATTGCAGACACTCAGTATACCTCCCGTTCCGAGTGCACAGCCCAATTCATTGGCAAACTCATAAGTATACGGTAGTAACACGTTGATACACTCCAAAACAACATCCCTTTATTCATTAACACAGTCTTTACACCATAGGTTAGTTACATTGTAGACATGGCTAGATATAGCTCCCTTATCAAACAACTGGCTTAATACATTACATGATTACACAAGGCTCAAAACTGCCTGAAAGTCAAATTCAAACGTCCAGGTTTCAGATGTGTGGCATTTACCACTGTCGATGGTGCGGTATTCAATTTAATCTTCTTGATACCGTGGTATAACATCCTTGATTGTCCTCCCATGATTAATACATCACCTGACTTCAACACTAGCTTCTTTGCGAGATCACCACGCTTCTGCTCGCCGTACATAAACACTGCGGTATCACCAATGGACCAAGACACCACGGGTACTCCCTTACTTAGAGACTCGGGTGACTCGTCCTTATCTTGGTGTAACCCTAACCGTCCACCTTTCTGGTAGAAGTTCACAATGCATAAGTCTGCTTCCACGTTCGGAATCGGTTCCGATTCAAGTTGCTGGGCAATTCCCACGGTGTGGTTAACAACCGCAAGGAACTCCTCAGGTATGCCTGGTACAGTTGCTCCGTCTTAGCTCGCATATCCTGATATGACTTGGTGTAGGGATTCCAGTCCTTACCCATGCACATCATCTTCAACTTCATCTTCGAACCGCTCGGGTATTCGGGTGTGTAGAAACCTCCTGGTGCTGCTCCAAGTTCGTTGCAATGTCTGATGATGTGGATTTGCGCTTCTGGTGTCAGGTATCCATTTAAGAGTATCATACCTGGTTGGATAACCTGACATTGCTCAGTGGGAATTCGGTGATGCTGATGGTGGTCTCTTCAGGGTTTGGTGTGGGCGGGATTGGATAACAATATTGAAGGTTCCTAAGTTTTCCACATTGTCTAATTTAGGTGTCTCTCACATCATTATTTAACTCATTACTTAGGTGGTTGTACATTAGACTCACTAATACAACACTCATGCATGAAATGCGGTAAGCAATCACTTTTTCATTTAACAGTTTAGGCGGTACCTGGTCTCGAAGAGGATCCTGGTGCCTCAGACCGGTCCACCACATTCAGGGCGGCCTTGCCGGACCCCGTACCCTTCCCCTTCTGGGATTCAGTGTACTTCTTGTCAGAAGTCTGCTGAATGATCGCCTTCGGGCTTTTAGTGGTCGTGGTAGTCTTACCCTTCCACTGCCCCTTTGGCTTATAGTTCCTGCCACTAGGGTTCTGCCAGCACTCGAACTCACGGTGCCCCATCTTCTGGCAGTAATGACACTTCACGTCATTCCCCTTGCAGTCTTTGTCGGGGTGGTCTCCGTTACACCACTTACAATAAAAGTGGCGCTCCGGTCCAGAACCCGCGCTAGCTGCTATAACAATCACACAATCAATACTCACTTCCCATCTTAACAACATACACCTCAACTAGATACACATGATTTAGTAATTACCCTTAGGCGGGTAGGAGCGTAGAGGCTTCGCCGCATACGCATACGTGAGGTTCAACGGCTCATCAGCTGTGGTGGTCTGGGCTTGGCCCTTGTCACCCTGATACTGACTCTTCTGGGGCTGAGGGTAGGGTTTCTTTTTCTTTCCTCCCACATACCCTTGCTGACCCTGGCCCTCGATTGTGGCCTTGCGCTTGTGCGCATTCTCCTCGTCCCTCAGACGGACGGTAATTTCAACCTTAGCAGCAGCATGATAGCACTCCTGAATTTTAGGATGTCAGTCATGCCCCGCAAAAACAACTTACCAACTCACATTAACATTCACTCATGGTATAAATTGATTCACAACAAGGTACTCTAATTACCTGCAAGGTAGTATACTCAGCTGGCCCCATCCCGTAGCGGAGACGGTGGCTAAGACCATTGTAGTACCGGTTCACCAACACTCGGTTCGAGTACCCAAGGTCTGGTAACAGGTGGATAAGGCCGGTGAATGCGGTGTAGTAGTCATCAACCGACATCTTATCCCCCTGCCTCAGACTATCCAGCTCGAGGCGCTTGGCCTCCTGCACATGTACAGGGTAATACTTGGCTCGCAGTAGAGCCGTGTACTCCCTCCAACCAAACTCAGGATCAGCTATGCTGTCCTCTCTCACCAACTTCCACCAACTCTGTGCCGAACCCTTCAAGTAGTAAGCGGCAAGACAGACCTTAGCTTCAGCAGGTACTGCCAAGGTCTCGTAGGCGGTCTCCAGCTCGGAGATGTACGCCTCCAGCTTTCGAGGGTCGGTCTCCCCATTGAATGACGGCGGTCTCAAGTCAGCCAACGCCTTGACCCAATTGGTCTCTCGTGGCGGTGGTGGTGGTGGCTGAACTCCGGGGTGTTGCCCTTGCTGTAATGCAGCAACCATCTGGGGTACCATCTAGGCTACGGCGGCTGCTACTGCCTCAGCCATGGTCTGTGTCGTAGTATCATCGCCCTGGTCACCCATACCTCCAGTACCGCGCCCGCGGCCTCTACCTCGAGGTCTACCTGCCATCTGAATTCATATGAACATTTCATTAGCATTATGCTTGCACACTTATCGGTCCAACGGTTGTAGCATCTTCCCGACAACAAGGTATTTCCACACTTAGTTAGTGGTTAACCTTTCCAAATCTGTTCACTTAGGTATCTATGGTTAGGTTTCCTAACTCGGTATATTCCTAGCTCGGTATTCTAGTCATCAGAGCGATACTTCGCTCTGATACCACTTTTTGTAACACCCCTATAACGCCCCTATCAACTACTGAAATCGCAGCAGAAAAACCAACCAACAAGAATTTAAAGCTTTGGTGTTACATCGCCGTTAACCACCCACGTGGTTAACTAGGCAGAATAAATACAAGTGTATCGGTCTAATGATCAGACTCCCGAGCATAGATCCTAACATCCACATATATATATAGCCAACAATACCGAGTATTTAATTTACATCACAACTACCAACCGTAAACATCCACCACTGTTTAACAAACGGTACCAAAATGTAATGCCTCGGGAGCACAGGCGCATCCCGGGCTCAACAACCAAAACAACCAAAAGTACATCATCGACCTAGGATCTAGAGCCACTCCGCTTCTTCGATCCTCATCCTGCAGTAAAATATGGAGCCCCCGAGGGGGTCAGCAACCTTTGCTGGTATGGTTAACGCGCAGCCATCGGCTACCGGGATACGCGCAACCAATTGTCATGATAACATGGCATTCATTTTAAAACATCCAACATAAATATACCATAGCATAGCAAGGGAAATTGCATAGCACAACAACAATACATAACACCATAAAATCGGTTCTCACAAGGAACCTTCCACCATAGTTAGTATACATAGTGAGCCTAGAGATTAATGTCAATCTCATGCTAAGCTCGTTACCAACCTCATTACCGTCCAGTTATATCGAACGGTTAACTTATACCCAAGGTGTGTCGGATATAGTAATCCCA
The DNA here is from genome assembly GCA_023374045.1 of Limonium bicolor. Taxonomy (NCBI): domain Eukaryota; kingdom Viridiplantae; phylum Streptophyta; class Magnoliopsida; order Caryophyllales; family Plumbaginaceae; genus Limonium; species Limonium bicolor. Next base: position 172,434,331 of record CM041782.1, on the reverse strand, counting down.
AGCACACCGAAATAACATTCGTATGCCCCTGTGGCCCGACGTGAGTCAGTAACTAGCTTTGGATAAGCTAAGGGAAGGTAGAAACCAAATTGGAATACAACCTATACATACACCAAGAGAGCCGAACCGGATATGATATCGACTCCCGTCCTCACACGCGTGGCCGGAACATGACCGGACTCCTCACTCCCCCGGTTAGCACTTGTTAGTGATCACACAATATATTGTTAAGTCACACACAAGCAAGTGTTTAGGTCTTGTTAGACACACCAAGGGAAGGGAGTCACAATAATACAACATTATAATATATAACAACCGTAAACTCTTTTCATGCTTTAATCTTTTAAGGTCGTAACACACAGAAAAGCAAACAACACCCAAGCCGGTGTAAACCGGTAGACAACAGACTGCAAGAAAACCATACCTTGGTCCTTGCCTCGTTTCGTTTCCACCTTGAGAGAATCCTAAACACATTAGTAACGTCGGTTAATTATTTATTTAACTTCACACTTACTAAGTATTTAACATGATTGTATGAAATGTTTTAATGTCTAACTTACCCTAGGTTACCCTCATTATACACCCTAGGGTTAACTACATAAGTCACATTCTTTCCTGTTTTTTTTTTTTTACAAGTTTTGGTCCGACTGACCTTACCGACCGACCTTGTACAAGGTCAGTCCATTCCAGAACATATTCCCGTCAAAATTTTCTACTCCGACCGACCTTGCAAGTTCGGTCGCATGGTCGGTCCATTCCAGAGAGTTTCTTCCCTTGTAAATTTAGCCCGACCGAACTTGCCCAGTCCGGTCCTATGTTCGGTCGATTCCAGTAACTCAATCCGTACACAAAATACAAGCCCGACCGACCTTGCAAGTCCGGTCCCCAAGGTCGGTCCATTCCAGAGGCTAATTCTCGCAGGGTAAACTGGGCTCGACCGACCTTGCAAGTTCGGTCGCAAGTTCGGTCTGGCCCAGACCCCTTGTTTTCCTTTTTACATTCAACTCCAAACTTCACCCCATATAACCTAATACCCCCTAACCTCATTTGGGCACTTCAAACACACCTTAAGACATCCTCAAACACTCATAAAACTCATTTTCTAATTCCTTAAGCCTTTACTTATATCTTCACAAAATTCCTAACACTTACAATGTTTTCTCCTAGTCTCCAAGTGGTGTTTCATACCTATGATAACTACTATCTCAAAATACTTTCTCTTCATTTTAACATCATCTTTCAAGCATCATTTCTTACCATTAACTCCTTATGTCTTTTCTTGAAATCCTTTTTCAAGTTCACACTTTCTCCTTATTCTACCAAAGTTTGCCTAAGTCTTTACCTAAGTCCAAAATGACTTTGGTACATACTAAAACCTCAAGATAATGCCTAAGTCCTTGTTACACTCTAGAACACTTAAGACATTATATCTTCTCTTGTAAAACACCTAGTCATTTCCTAACACCTCTAATTCACCAAACCTTATGTAAACACTTAGAACTTCTTGCTTCTTACCTAAATTTTGACATGGATTCCCCTAGAACATTACTAATCCTAAACACTTTGTTTTCTCCATTAAACACACAAGAACACCTAGAATCACCAAGAACACTCTCATACACAACTTCACCAAATTCACACTACATCACAATATAGTGCATAATTTAAATTGCATGGCACTTAGGCCCTTAAAATGCATGGCTCTTAGGCCCTTAAAATGCATAACTCTTAAACACTGAATTTCCACAATATATATGCCTTTGACCTGCAAATACACTCAACACACATATGCCTTTTACTAAGCTCTTGAGAGCATTCTTCTAAGTCACTTCTCATAGGCTCCTTAGATCATTTTCATAAGAGATACAAGCTCATTTCTCCTAAGGCATTAAAACGACATTAGGTTAGTATATTTACCTCTTTTCCAAACAACTTCTTTCTTGTTCCTTTATAAAACCGGCAAGGTATTTGATTCCTTGTCAAGTTCTAAACAATATACAAACATTATAATGAGTATTCAAGCTATAAGCTTCATCTCATTGTAAACCCTAATTTTACATTGTTTCAAAAACATTAATGTAGTTGTTTTACCTTGTTCTTTGAAGAGAGTTTGAATATATATCAAGAGAGGACTCCACCTAGTCCATGAAGAGTTGGAATGAAGCTAGAACAAAGTCACACAAAGAGCTCCATCAACGGGTATTTTCGGTCACAACAAAAACATGGAGGAAATGTAGTTTTTATTTGAGATTCCTTACCTAGAAGCAAATGAGACTAACAATATGTAAAAATACAAGCTCAAGCTCCTTCAATGGTGGAACTCCTTGGCACCGAAATGGGGCTCTTGAAGTTTTGAGAAGATAGGAATGAAGAGCTTGATGAGAGGAAGAGATTGATGGTGTTTGTTTTTGATTTGGACAAGTGAGCTAGATTTTACAAGAGGTCAAAGATGGAGATGGTGGTGTGTACTATTGCAAACCGTGAGAGAATGAAGAAGAGAGGTTGAAGATGGTGTTTGAAACCGTGGGAAATGAAGGAGAAATGAGAGAATGAAGATAGAACTTACTTTTAGGAGATATTTATGCTTTATAAAGTAAAAAGGTAACTTAATTAGTTTCCTTTATTTACTTATCATATTAACTAGAGAGTGGTGAGTCACCACACTTAGAAAACCGGCCCCCTATAATATAATGAGGGTATTTTTGTCTTTGTTTGTCAATTAATTACTTATGACAACATATGTTACAAACTAGCTTATAAAAATCACTATTCACCAAAACAAGGCACTTAGAAGTGAAATTTTTATTTCCCATTAATATAGCCACCCAAATGTGATACTATATAGTACACATATATATTTAAGAGTAATGATGGACATTTAGCCACTCAAAACTCATTTACAAGACAATTTTTCAAAAATGTGCTTTAAGACTCCTTAAAGCACATTTTGTAAGCTTGGTTTTCTTTGGTAATTGGTTTAATATGTTCATTAGTATATAAATGAGGTCTTGGTAAGTTCATTGGTCTTACCCAAGCTTATTCCAAGCTTAGAGCACATTTTAGCCCATATTGACCTTAAGGTATTTAACTGTGTTCTTTATGGTTTAAATTGTTTACTAATGTTTCTAAGACATTTTCTTGTCTTAATAAATCAAGTTTTAATGTTTAAACAACATACCTAGGTTTGGGGTATTTCAGTATGAATAATAATTGCCGAGAGTATAAGGAGTGATTTGGTGTATTTATGTTATAGTATAAGGTAGGAATTAATATTATGAATTTTGGTGAATTTAAATAAGAGTTTAAGTGTTAAGATAACATTTTATAAAGTTTTGGGGCTATTTTGTAATTATTGGAAAAATATAATGTATGGCCGAGAATTACTCATGATTTTATGGGTCTATTAAAGTATTAATTATGAAATCAAGTCTTGGTCAAAGTTTTGACCAAAAACTTTGGGTTAAAATGATTTATGACATAAAATATTAAGTTTATAAAAGTTTTTGGGTGAATATGTAATTTATGGAAGTATATATGAAAAATGGAATTTAATGTGGGGCGGAAATGTAAATTGAAGAAAGTTATGGATTGTTTTGGTTATTTTAGTAAATTAAATATCAAAACTATAGTTTATAAGTAAATATGTAACTTATATAAAGTTTTGGGGTTAAAGGTATAAATATAGAAAATTATATGTTGAAACCGAAAAGCTTATGGGCTTAATTAGTGATTTATAAAAATTTGTGAGCTTAAATTATAAATACCGAAAGTTGGTAAGAGTATTTGGTAAATTGTAAAAGTAAGATGGTTAATTAATAATTACAAAGGATAATGTGGGTAATAAGTGAATTATAAAAGTTATAAGGTTATTTGGTAATTTATAGAAGTTAATATAATTGTTTTACAATTTCCGAAATTGATATGGGTATTTAGTAAATTATAAAAGTATATGGTTGTTTGGTAAGTTGTAAAAGCTAATGGGTTCAAATTATAATTACCAGAAATTATGTGTGGGTATCTAGTAATTTATTAAGTTGTTGGATAAAATATAAATACCGGAATAATAAGGATGGTTTTGTAATTTAATAAGGAAAGGAAGTGAAACTAGGCAATATAATGTATTATGGTATAATATGGAGTATAATATAAAGTCTATAAAATAAAGGTGGTTATAATATAACTAACCAAATAATATGATATAAGGAATAAGTGGAAATAATTATGAGTATATAAATAATGAGTTAAGGATATACCGTATAATGGAAATTCATTATCACATGTGAACTCCACATAAAATAATGAACTGCTAGGTTATCTAGAACCACCGACCACAACAGGGGGAAATAAAAGAACATACGAAGTTATTATACAACGAGTATAAACATTACAGTGACAGTACTATAATATTTAATGAATAGTTATATTAATATTACTCGGTATTGCATGTTTAAATAACAGCGTACGGGGAGGGACTACTGAACAGGAGTTTGTCAAGCTAGCAGTTACTTGGTGAACGGTATGTTAATTGTGTGGTCTGAATGTGCTAAGGATTATCCTATGGTCCAGACATTATGTGTTAAATTGTTAAGAGCGATATCTATGATTTTTTGTGAATGATATTGTATACTATATTGCTCAAACTGTTGCGTTGTATTTTATACGCGAACGTCTTATGACTGAAAGTTTATACATCTAAACTGGGGAAAAGACAAACTGACCTTTAGGTATTATTGAACCTAACAATGGTCAACTGTGAAGGTCTTAATTCAAATATTGGTTATTATGCCACTGACAAAAAAAAGGGCTAACTTTTAAAGAGAGGAATCCAGAACGTTTCGACTTTATGGTTGTGCATTGTGATCACTACGAGAGACTTCAATGGAGAGTCACTCAAATAAATCCATCAGCCACATTCGGGGATGGCGGAAGGCACTGCCGTTGGTGCACAGGTTCGACCGGATCGGTCAATTAACCAGGGCCATAGGGTCAGCTAGTAAACAGTTCCAATGGAACACATGTTTAATACCCCGGATCTAAAAATCGTGATTAAATTACTCTAATATGATTATTGAAGGCCTAATGGTGCCTAAAGAGTATTGGTAAGGGAAATAAAACCAAAAGAAAAGAGGAAACGCTGGAAAAGCGAAAAACGCTAAAACGCGCATTAAACGAGTGTAAGAGATATATGATCTCGTTAGGGTCCGAGATGGATTCCTAAGGCTTAGTTAGGCCTAATTAGTATACGGGAATGATTCCCGAAGAAAACGGATCCAAATAATGGATTAAAATGCTAACGGAGTTCTAAAGCACGTTTTTCGAGAAAGCCCGAAAACGTGACTTTAAGTGGTCAAACGGACCCGTAAAGATTATAGTTGATTAAATAACTATAATTAAGTATTAATGGAAGTTTAATAACCATTAAAAATAGAGAAACGAGAAAAATCCGAAAAACGGGTCCCGGGAGTGAATAGTACTAAACTGGGTAAATTAACGAGCGTTTTCTGTAAAAAAAATGAAAAACGCTCCAGCACATATGTAAATAATGGGGCCGGTTTTATTAACTTAATCAGCCTCCCTCTCTTGTTAGCTAGTTAGAAAAGTAAGAAAAGAAAAAGGAAGAAAAGAAAAGAAAAAGTAGAAAAGTACTTTTGCTCCCTCTCTCCTCCATTCTACTCTTTACTCACGTTTTATTTCTTCCCACCAGAGCCTTCGTCACCCTCTGTTACGATGGAGATTTGCTCTTCCCCAAGCAGCTCTCTCCTTCTTCTTCATCTACAAGTTCTAAAACAACTCCAAATCACAAAATAATCCCACCATGAGACTCCTCTCTTCTTGGGGATCACTCTCCACTTTTCAAAATTCCAAAAGCTTGCACTTGACCTCCATGGAAGTAGCTCCGATTGAAGGCCCAAGCTTCTCATTTTGAGCTATAACAACCCTTTGGTTGTTTAAGGTAAGAAAGAAGTCCAAAGCTCTCCATTTCCTAGCCTCCTTCGGTTATTGAATTCCAAAAATCCTGAGCCTCTTTGCCTTGATTTTTCCAGCCGGTTTTAAGCCATATTGGAGGTGGGAATCTTGCTAGCTTTGTTGCCCAAGAGCTCCATCTAAAAGTGCAAGGTAATGCCTCCTTAAAAAAAAACCTTAAGAACCCTCCTTAAAATTCTAGCAAGGGTTTTGATATCAAGAGTGGTAATTGACTTGATGGTGGTTGTGTGTCGTTTGGGCATGGCAGTAGCTTGCCTCATTTGGTAGACCAAGAAGAAAAAGAAAGAACAAGAGGAGAAGGAAGGAAGGAAGAGAAACCAAAACTAGCAAGGTAATTGAGCTTACCTTGTGTTGAATTGTTGTCTTGGGGAAATAGATTTTTAATGTGGACTGAATGTCAATGTGTTAGTGTAGTCATGAAACTACAAGGTTGAACAAGTAATGAGATTGTTTAACAATGTTTAAGTGTGGGTAATAAGCCTTGAGGCTAACTGGTACATATGTGATAACAGAGGGGAATTTATTTTGTAGTAGCAGTGATGTTAGTGCTTATCTAACAGGGATGAAAAACAGGTTTTGTGAGCTGTTGTACTGTGGTGAGAATACTTAGGAAAGTAGACAAGCTATGTCAAATTTTGTCTAGGAAACTATGGGCTTGAGTGTGTTAATACGTGGAGTTGGAATGGAAGGGAAGAAAGGATTGGAAACGGCAACAGAAACATGAAGCTAGAATCTGTAACAGAAGGGAAAATTACAGTGAAATGGGCTAAGTAACAGATGATTATATAAGGTGGATTAGGTTAGTTATGAATGCCTAATCAATGTCAAAACATGCTATAATATATGTTGGGAGAGTGGGGAAGAGGTTGGTATAATATTGGAGTGGTAACATAATCAAAAACAAGAAGAAATCTCGTTTCTGTAAGTGGTCTGGGTCTGTAAGCAAGTACCGAAACCCGGACCAGGGCTAAAACACGGCAGAATGTTGTAACGGAGGAGTGGTCCGGGTTTACAAACCAGGACACAAACCCGGACCACCCCTAAAATACACCCGAGAGGTTTCTGAATTAAGGGTCCGGGTTTGTAAACTAGCATGTATACACGGACCACATCAAAAACACACCCGAGAGTTATAACAGGGGTTGGTCCGGGTTAGTATACCAGGACACAAACCCGGACCACATGTAAAATTGTCCAGAGAGTTTAAACCGTGTCTGGTCCGGGTTTGTAACCGCGGACACAAACCCGGACCAGTGTAAAAATGTACCAGAGAGAGTTTAGAGGGCTGCCCTAAAGGTGGGGAAGAGAATGGTAATGGTTTTAAATGATGTTTAGGCCTTGTTTGGTGACTAGTCAAGGTCCTAAGAAGTGTAACAAGTTTGAGAAGTGAATGAGAAAGTTGTGAGTTTAAGAGCACTTGAACTAAACTAGGAATAACGGGATAACGGGGTTAAGTACGGGAGTATTAGTTTTACTTACCGTAACGCTTTAAAGTTATAAGCATTTGAATGTTATCAGAGGATCGTGTGTGAACCGAGCATGGTGAGATGACACGGTAAAAGTAAAAACCCCTGTGAAAGGTATGATTTTCTCATACTCCGCGTGCTAACCGAGTTACGTTGATTTGTGTGTTTGTGTGCCGGCTTAAGCAAGACTAAAGCATGTAAATAATCCCTTGTTTGATTATGTATGTCTAGTTGTATGTTGAATGAGCTAACATACTTGTATGCCGGTGTGGTCTAACATAGTGTAAAGACCGACACAGAGTGAGTAACGTTTGGCTAGAGACCCATAGATTGGGTCGATGCTTATGATCCAAAAACGTGCAAACACACAACTATCGGTTAAAGTATAACGATAACCCAAACATATGAACTCCCTAGAATGTGAGGAGATGTGCGGGTTGAGCAATTACCCAATAACGGTTAGTAAACCATAATGACACAATCCACGAAACAAATGAGAGTGGAAAGATAAGTGAACCTCCTTCAAGAGGATTAAAGATAGTTCAAAGATGTGAACTAGTAAAGAAGGTAAAAGAGACCTAAGGGGTTAGTAACTCCCTTGAGACATGGTCGACCTCCTTTATGAGGATTTTACCCGATAAGAAAATAACCGTAAGTATGAGTAAGTGAAATGCATGGGTAACTCTTAAAACCTAAGATTAACCGAACTTAAGTAATGTTCCCAAAGTCATTAGAAACATCGAGAGTGATGCTTCTAGACTAATATACATAATATTATTATAACTCCAAGAGAGGAGAGTATGGGAATGTAAGTAGTCCGAGAGTAGTCGGACCTAAGTAAAAGAGATAGGAACTAAGAGAGAGTTCCGTGAGCTAGTTGAACCTTCCCACCATGCTAGACCCAGAGTAGGGTCGAAACCGGGGAAGTAAGACTATGCTAGAGAGCCATGAGTTTTGGCCTAAGTAAGTATTAAGAGTAACAAGCGTGACGTAGGAGACCTGTAGCGTCTCGAGAATCTACAAGAGCTTGAGTATAATTAACCCAAGAGTGTGGGTGAGATAATGAGTATAAGTAACCCAAGAGTGTGGGTGAGATAATAAGTATAAGAACCCGAGAGAATGGGTGAGTATAGTACGAGTAGCCCAGGAGAATGGGTGTATATATGATTAAGTAACCCGAGAGAGCGGGTGAGATTTTGAACGAGTAAACAAGGCATAGTGAGGTATAACCCTCAAGGCCTAAGAGTAAACTGATACAAACTAACAACCTTGTTATGTTAGTTAGGAATTGTGTTCCGTGATTGGATGTAGATTCCTTGAGTAATACACATATTTATTGTATTGCTATGATGCATGTCGTTGACTAATGAACTCCATGTATATCTGACAAAAGTAGTCGGCATACTCCGGTTAGCGCTCGGGGTATGCGAATTTCATATGCAGCGTTAAGCTGAGCCCCTAGGGGCAACGTTTTATATTTCAGGTACACCGAAGATGTTACCGTTCGAGAGTAGGACGGGGTCGGTGGGTTACATGGGTAGTTAGATTTAATTACTTATGTATTAAAGAGGTGTAAGACCGAATGTGTTGTCGGCATCCATATATTGTAGACTCGGTATAGTAAAGAAGTGAGTTAAGTATTGTATTTGTATTGTGTGTTCGGTTGTTCCAGTCCATCAGACCGTTACTGTATGTGAGATAGGCCTGGTTAGCCACATGGGTGGCTAACGGCGTTGTATCATCCTCTGTTGTATTTAGAGTTCCGCTGCGAGATTGTTGGTAATTGTGACAGCTTAAGAGGTAATGACGAGATTAGCAGTTGGGGTGTTACAAAAATGGTATCAGAGCGAAGTATCGCTCTGATGACTGGAAATACCGAGCCTAGGAAATACCGAGTTAGGAAACAGAGACTTAGGGCTAAGGGTTGAGTGATAGCGTGAGGGATGCGCTAGTTAGGAACTTCCAGTATGAACTGGATACCTACAATACCAAACCCGCCCTCCACAACCCCCGTATTAAAAGCTCGGGAAGGAACACCAGAGAGACGGGGAAACCCGATCTGGCAGTTATTAAATATTTCAAAATGAACCAGAACCAGTCATGCGGTAGATCCTGAGAACCGGAAACCCTGGCGATGGATCCCCTTGGAGCGATAATAACCGCACTCGAAGGCGAGACGTCGAAACACCCTATTCTAGGGAGACCAGAATTTGTGGCAGCTTGGGGCGACATGCTTTGCAGTCGCGAGAACCTAACTGGCCGAGCACCAATCGTGCGACAAGACGGACTCATAAGAAATAACGAGAACCGGGACACATGTCTACGGACCGCCTTGGTTATGTAATACCACTAACGGCTAGTTGAGAGTAGGTGCACCCACCCTGCCACACCCAAAGAAGTTGCAATACTTCACTGATATAGCTTAAACAGCTACGAGCATAACTATGGGATATACCCGAATAGGACTACAAAGTAGTGCCTAAATGAGTTAAACCTCGGTAACCGCAGTAAAGACGTGGGAACGAGCAACGAGGTAAAGCATAGAACTAAAGTAATTAAGGAACACCGAGAGTGGAGAAGCACATAAATGGATGATAGTCATGTCCAGATGAATGAGAAATAGCTCTGAGGAGTAGTGATCCAACTAAAGGATCAAAGGAAGTGCCGACAAGGCTACCAAATACAATGTGAATGATACCATGACCGGTATGAGTTAACCTAAAAACCGCCTGTATCGCGCACTTGCCAAGGCAAGTGCAGTAAAACAGGACTATTAAGAAGAGCTTTAACTAGCTACCAGTACTTAGCAAAGTACGAAGATGGCGAGAGGAGCCAATATAGCACCACAAACCCTAAGAATTCTGAAACGAGACCCTAGAAAGGCCGAACGACCTAACCATCGTATTAAGAACATACCGGTCAGCGAGAAGCTAGACCAGGTAAGAAGTAACCGGCATTGAAGTGCCATGAAGAATTTACCTTCAAAACTCAAATATTTCTTTCAAACATAAAGTTTTCCAAAAACCCCCAAATTTTAAAAATCAAACTAGAGGAATATCAGTAAGGCGTCATAGGACTATATAAGAGGAGTTGGCACAGAATACTTCACCTAGGTGTGTGACCAACACTACAACTGTACACAACGAGACATGGAACGACCGCACTCCGAAGGAGCTTGCGGGCCTGACAGACCAATTATGAGTTAGTCAGGTAAGTGGTAACGTATCAATAAGATACTCCATGTATGTATACAAGTAGAGTACGGAACACGGGAAGTAGCCCACTCCATACTACGGACGAAAGAGCCAATTCAAACTAAAACAGTTGGACACCTCGAATGATCAAGGGAAAGAACCCAGTAAGCAATACGACAAATGTTTAAAATGAACATATTTATGTTCCATAAATGGGATAGAAATTCCCACAGTATACCTCACTGATGAGAATACCGACCTGACTAAGGAGGTAAAGGAAAAGTACCGAGGATCTACCCAATAATGGGAGACACTTCAACCCTAAACGGGATAGTCAAGTTTATAACCGCAAGGCGGAGTAAGGAACTGAGCGTACCCACGAGTTCAAGCTAGATGAAATGGCACAACTCAGTAGCACCCAGGAGCAATCCGTGAAGGGTGCCGGAGTCAACAATAGTTGAACGAGATATCGTGTTGAGAACATAAGTATTAAAATGAACACTCGGGTAGAACCCGAAGGGGTCCCAAGTAACACGGGATACCCTAAATTGCCATATGGCATGAAATGATACCAAGATACCTCAAGGGCCTTCCATGTACGGAAGCGAGGTGAGACAATTATACCAAAGAGCCCAACAATGCCTCCAAACCATTTAATGGTGTACGGAGAAACAAAAACCTGTTAAGCAACCCACATAGAGCGTGGCGAGGCAATGTGGCTTGTAAGCCAGAAAACTAACTACAATTCGTAGATCCAACGTTACGCTTAAAGGCATAAAAGGCATTGGGGAGAACGAACCACTACCTTAGAGTGGGGATACCACTTGTTATTATGGGGCCCATGGAGCGACAATTGCGTGAATCCTCCAGAGAAAGGCTACCACCTATGAATGTAATATGAAACTGCTAGAGCGGTGTAGTGAAACTTGAGCATGTGTTAATTGCCAAGGAGTAAGTCGAACAGAGATAGTGCATAGAAAGGCGTTGATAGCAGTGGAAGCAAACTGAAAGAGTAATCAGATTAGTAGTAAACACTGTATGTGTGCAGTATGAATTGCAGAGTAAACGATGCGGAGTAAGCGTAGAGAGTTTAGAGTAATATATTCTATCGAGCCAAGTGAATGGCAAGCCATAGTATAAATGGCAGGAGTATATGAGCGGAAGCTAAAGTAGTAGCTAATGCCATATAAGCGAATATTGTTAATGAATAAGAGCATGGTACACAGTGAGCGACCATTGTAAAAGTGTAATCAGATAATGAAATGAAGCTGATGAGAAAAGATAGTAAAGGAGATGTATTCATTCCTATCTCATAAGAGATTTACTGCCAAGAGTTTACGCTTCTGCACTCTGTATGACTGAGTGTTTTGGTATTGCACTTGGCAGTAATGATCGAGTGGGAGAGTCAGGAATTGATAGATGTCAACGAAGCCTGTTGAGTGAGAATTTAGAGAGATAACCGTGCGGCCGTTGGCCAAAGATGCACGAGGAACATGAGCAGTATCCCACAGGGCCCATGATCGATGGATGGTAAATGCAGAGTAGTATGAATGAAGAACTCTGGTACAGAACCAAGAAACAAACATAATCCATGAGCCACTATTAAACGAGGAAGCACTACATGCTAAGTAGTAGCTTGACCTCAACCGACAACAAGTCGGGAAAAGTAAGTTAACAATCACGAAGGTATATATTGTTATATGAAATAGATTTCCAGAGAACTGGAGAGAAAATCTATAACTCATCGAATTCGCATACGGTAAGAGGTACCTAGCGACGATTGAGAACCTTTATTCCCAAGACACAAAGGGATAAAAGGGAGTGGATTAATACTATTGGATTACCAAAGGGCAAATTAAGCTCTAGTTATCAGGTCACGCAGCAGAAGCTTGTGGACCGTAATTTAAGGGTTAAGTATACCTAGCAAATGTGAGTAAATGGCTAATCATGAACACCTTGAAGCCTTAGAGGCTAGAACCGAACCCGGTTATGAGTCAATTAACCGTATTGAAGTTAAACACTTCATGATATCGAATTAGTGAACCAATGTACAGAGGTAACATATGGTCTGTTACGCGGGCGTAACCCCTTTTAAGGGGGGTAGGGCGAGAAACCGCTTAGAGTATGTTTTACGTATAGATGCGTAAACTACTATGTGCATAGCACAAAGAAAATTGTTTTGATGTTTGGAACTCATGTTACATAAACATGTGTACCCATTCATTGTGTAATTATGATTATCGGGCATGAGAGATGCAAGTAACGAGTATATAATATTTATGAAAAAGAGTAGAGAAACTCCTGGGGAATGAGAATCCCTATAGTATATGTCTAGTGAGATTAGACATGAGACATAATGAGTATGAATCGGTATGAAACCGATGTGTAACCTTGTAGGAGTGAGTTCCCTAAGTGATATTATTTAAGAATGATTGATGGAGTGAGTTCCATCCTTTGGAGTTGTTATGTTGTGTGTTTTAAATTGAGTAACAATTTGAGAAAATGAGGTCATGAGTAGTGAATGCTTAGGTAAAGTAAGCAAGTAAGTTGAGAATGATGGATGACCTAAGTTCTAGGAACTAAAGATAAATTAAAATGGATTGTTCTATGATTATGATTAGAAGGAATAAAAGATAGAAAACAAAAATGTTTGACTATCTGATTGTTTGAAACTGACGTAGGAGGTGGAACTTGATCTGCTAGCGATCAGGGGAAACCGAACACAAATTTGGGTGGAAGGATAGTTCAACACTGATGCTGATCACACCAGGGTTGGATGATTCTTAAAGCTCCCTATAAGTGGTCACAAGTAATCACGCTAAGAAAAGATACAACTACCATAAATTTGATTTGGAGTTGTGTGATGTTTTAAAAACAATTTCCAAACAGAATTTGAAAAGGAATCTCTTCAAGTATGAAGATGGAAATGAAAACTGGTTTTGAAACCGCTATCAACCGCCGATGGCTGTGGACTTAAGTCTTGATGACCGGTAGAACGGTGGGCGTGTATTAGTTTTGAAACCATTGCACCGTACGTGCGGCGGTCCTAAGTGACCGGTTGGGGCGGTGACAGTGAGTGATTTTTCCAAAGGCAGCGGGACGGGGAGAGTACCCTGAGATGATCCTGTGTTGAGTGAGTCAACCAGAGTGCCTGAGGATATTTATACGTCAAACGTTTTGATCAGAACCGAAGGGACCGTGGGCCAGAGAGAGTAAGTGCCCATTTATCATGAAACGGCCGTGGACCAGAGAGCGTAAGTGTCCAACGTGACCGGTACCTGAGGGATCAGTAGTATATTACTCAATATGGATTCGAGGACTGTAGTTGAAATACCCCGAACTTAAATATAGGGATTGAAATTAAACTAATACGTATTTAAGGGCCTAATGGTACATAATTAATACTAGTAAGGAAAAATAAATCTAAAAGAATAAATAAACTCTTAAAAAGCGGAAAACACTAAATAAGCGTTAAATAACCATAGGAGGTATGAGACCTCGGTTACAGTATTATATGGATCCCAAAGGTTTAATAAGACCTAAATAATATATGGGAACAACTCCCGAAGAAAACGGATCCAAATAATGTATTAAAACGCTAATAGAGCTTTAACGCACGTTTTTCGAGAAGACCCGAAAAACGTGATTTTAAGTGGTCAAACGAACCCGTAAAAATTATAAGTCATTAAATAAATATTATTAAGAATTTATGAAAGCTTAATAACCAATAAAAATAATGAAATGAGAAAATTCCGGAAAACGGACCCGGTTAGTGAACAGTACCTAAACCGGGTAAAATAACGAGCATTTTCTGTAAAAGACGAAAAACACTCCAGCTAGTATTACGGTATGGGGGCCGGTTTTTAAAGAGTCAAATAACTCCCTCACACACACATGTAACTAGCTAATTAAATAAGAGAGCCAAAAGCAAAAAAGCAATAAAGTAAAAGAGTTACTTTATGCCTTTCCTCTCACCTCACTCTCACAACTCACTCATCTCTCTCTTTCCTCTCCCCCTCCACCGATTTCTCCCTCCTCTCTCCCTCTGGTTGGGTGATTTTGTAGAGCTTCAAGAAGCTCCCATAGCAACTCCACCTTCTACCTCATGCTCCATCCTCATGTAAGCTCCAAATCAAAAACAAATTACATATTTGAACTCCCCTCATCATCCTCTATCATTCCCTCTTTTCAAAATTCGAAAAGGATGAATTTCATCTCCATGGGTTTTCCCCATTTGAAGAGAAAAGCACACCATTATGGAGCTTGGAGTCTCCTCTTTCCAACAAGGTAAAAATCTACATGAAAAACCCATGTTTTCTTCACCTTCCTTCATAACCGATTTTCGCTCCATTTGTAATGCTTTATTTTTCTCTCTCTTTGGAGCATAATATCAACCTTGCAATGGTGGTGGATTCACCTTCTTGAACCAAGGGCAAAAAACCCCTTCTAAAACTCTCCAAAGGTAAACCCTAGAAATTTCATTTCAAACACTTCAATGATTGGCATTATTTAAGAGTTAGTATATTAAGTTGGTGTTTTGTGTTCATTGGGTGATGGGAATGGAGTTGGGCAACTCCATTCCCCACATGGCCGATTTGGGCAAGAAGGAAGAAGGAAGAGAAATGAGAAAGAAAGAAGGAATTAAAAGCGCAAGGTACGAGCCCCTTCCTAATGTTAATTTCTAATTGCTTAGAGTAATGGGAATGGGTGAACTAATTAAGGAACCAAAATAATGTATTAGTAATGCCATTTTGGAAGTTTGAGTATTTGTGGATTAGTATGTGGATTGTAGGCCTTGGAGCCAAGTGCATGTGTATGTGCATTAGTAATGAGGATTGAGGAAGTAATGATGTATTGGTATTGTAATTGAGGAAATAATGGTGCTAAGATTTTATGTGCTGGTAGAACCCTTGTGGTTAGGCTAGATTAGGAATGAATTTGGTGAGAATTGGTATGTGTGGCCAAGTAAGAGTAGAGGAACTATGGCAAAATTTTGGTAGGAATATGTATATGTATGGATGACTTGGTGAATGGGAAAACCAAGGTTGTATTGGAGTTTGTAGAGATGTTTAGTAGCTTAGAATGGTAGTGTAGTATGAGAAGTAAGAAGTGTAAAATCTGTAGCAAAGTGTATTATAATGCATTGGAAAGTTGGAAAGATTAGTGTGCAAGATTGGTAAAATGAATGTTGGACTTGGGTATAGATGGTACAATGGCTTGGGAATGAATTGGCATGGTAAGGTAATGTACTTGGAATGCAAGGAATGGCATTGGTTGAGAAAGTATTGGATGGTAATGTTGAGTTTAAAAATCTATAGCATGAGTAAAACAAAAACTGTTACAAGTGTGGAAAAGAAGTTAGGTAATTGTGTAAGTTGATTGATGGATTTAGTAATGGATTTGGTGGATGAATTAAGGTGATTTAGAATGTTTAAATAGTACTAAAACATGTTAGGATGTATGTAGGAAGATTGAGGAAGCAATGGGTGAAATTGGGAAAAGAAAATAAGGGCTGTAGCAAGGTTCTGCTACCGTCCGACCCAGAGTCTGGATCGGACGGTGGGTCGGACGGGGCTTAAGGAACGACAGTAAACCTTTCTGGAATGGTCCGACCCAGAGCCGTGGATCGGACGTGGGTCGGACAGGCAAAAAAAAATCGAGGACGAAGTTACTACTTCGTCCGACCCAGAGTCTAGGTTGGACAGTGGGTCGGACGGAGTCTGGACCACAGAACCGAAACTTACTGGAACGGTCCGACCCATAGGTTGGGTCGGACGGTGGGTCGGACGGCCCCAACTTATATAAAAAAAATAATAATAATAGTAGTAACATAGTAATCATATGTATGTATATATATAGATATGTACATATATATAGGACTTAGTAATACACCATTAATGTAACACTAATGGTAAAGAAATAAGTATGTAAATGGGAAACAAGTAAGAGGACTAGTTAAGAAGTGGGAAGTATAAGAACGTTGAGTTAAACCAAAGCAATGGGATAACGGGGTAAGCACGGGAGTAGCAGCTATGAATGTATTGTAATGCTTAGAATTGATTGAACCATTCGGAATGTAGTCATTGGTTCGAGACTAAGGCTCGAGGAACAAATAAGGAACTATGGAGCAAGGGAACACCTGATAAAGTAAACCAATGGTGAAAGGTATGATTTCTTCATGCCCTGTATCCTAATCTGGTTACCCGATTTGTGTGCTTATTTGATCACCTAAATAAGATAAATGCATGAATCGGACTATATTGCACTCACCTGTGCTCGACTTATGTTGTTCTTGATATTTATTGTCTTGAACACTAGTTTGTATAATTCATGAAATATATGAATGATGATGAATGGTATTCGAATCTTGTATTGTACTTAAGTATTGTATTGTATTTCGTATGAATGGGTATTGAGCAATGTATTTGTGTATGGGGCTTGTATGAATGACTTCTGCTAATTCCTAACTACCTAACTCCTAACTTAAGTGAGTAAATTGGAATGAGTAGAAGTGCGATATAGTTTCGGCCACGCGTGAGGATGAGGAGACACAAGAGGTTGGATCCGATTCCTGACTCTTAAACTGGTTCGCGGCCCAAATCCCTTAAATGGGTAGCATCCCAGATTGGTGAGTCAAGTAAATCCTGGTGGTGGGACGGAGTAGTCCCCGGGCCGGAGGTCCCGACGACTTAACATGAGTAAGAGTAAGAGTAAGTAAGTATGGATCCGTAAGTATGTATGAGTATGAGTATGTATGTGTATGTATGAAGTAACGAGTAAAAGAGTAATCTCCACCCGATTAACCCGGGTGGACCAATGAAGCTAACAAGTATTGTATACCGTGTATGTAATGAGTATGTGCATTCGGAAGAAGGTAAGTATGTATTGTATGGTTATATTGTATTCCTTATATGTAATGAAGTGTATGTATGTATGCCTTGCGTAAGTATTATTATATTGTGTGTAAGAGCATGTATGCATGTATGTTTGTATGAAAATGAACTGCATGTATTCGACCAAGTGGTCGGCGTACCCTCACTAGTACGCCGGGTATGCGGTTATCATGCGCAGCGAAAGCTGACCCCCGAGGGGGAACGTTTTTAGTGTGCAGGTACCCGAAGGGAATATGGTCAAGGTAAGAGACCGGAGGCACACCCTTGTATTTAGAAGCAAGTAGTTTGTGAGGAACGGGTAGTAAGTAGTCTC
This sequence comes from Limonium bicolor, assembly GCA_023374045.1. NCBI lineage: Eukaryota > Viridiplantae > Streptophyta > Magnoliopsida > Caryophyllales > Plumbaginaceae > Limonium > Limonium bicolor. The sequence continues at coordinate 172,416,480 of CM041782.1, read as the reverse complement.
TTAGTGAGTACGTATGAACTTGGAAGAGGTATTATACTTGTATAAGGATCTTCGTAAACTCGGTATGTGGATTATATTGTATTGTACTTGAACTATTGTATCGAATGGAAGATTGTAGCATTTATTGGTAACGAAGTATGTATGGTAGATATGTAACACTCAGGATTCCGGTCCATCAGACCGGTGTTGTATGTAGTAACAGTAGCTTTGTTAGTCACGGGGGTGACTAACGACATTGTATCACCCACATGATGTAAGTATGTATCCGCTGCGTGTATCTGATGTGTAAGGAGATTGGACGGTAAGCATGTATTCAAGGTCGGGGTGTTACAAAAAGTGGTATCAGAGCGAAGTATCGCTCTGATGACTGGAAATGCCGAGCTTAGGAATACCGAGTTAGGAATTAGAAGCTTAGGGCTAAGGGCTGAGTGTTAGCATTAGAGATATGCTAGTTAGGAACTACCGGTGAGTACCGGATACCTACAACACCAGTCCCGCCCGCCGCAAACCCCACTGTATAACTTGGGAAGGGACGCCAGAGAGAAGAAAAGCCTTCTCACACTCGGGGAAAACCCGATCTGGCAGTTGTGAAGCAATCACACGAAAAGCCTTCTCATACTCCGGGTTGAACCACAATACCCGCACTTAATAGTGGTGGAATAAGCACTCCAACCACCAGGAGGCTACAACTTACAACAGCATGGGGCGACATGCTTAGCAGTCGCAGAACCTTGCTAAACAACTAGCATCAGGAAAAAAGCACTAATCGTGCAACGAAATGGAAAAGGAGCAGTAACGGAACCCGAGACACAAGTCTACGAGATAGTAATACTTGAATAATACCACCATCGGTATGCTAGCTGACTAAGGACATAGTCGGAAGCGATTAACTCCAAATTACAGCGCCAAAAGGTTGCAATACCCAGCCAATATAGCTCAGACAGCTACAAGAACCACCGTGAGATATATCCAATAGGACTACAAGAGTAGTACCTAAACAAGGAAGGCTCAGTGACCACCACAAATGTGTGGGAACGAGCCATAAGGAATGACACTAAACCAAATAGAGTGGGAATCTCCCAGGATTGGGGAAGTACCCAGATCTGCGACAGCCATGTCTAGACCACCTAGAAGCTACCTAAAGGATCGAGTATACCAATTGTAGATCAATAAGATCAAAGGAAGAGTCGACAAGACTACCAAATGCAAGCGGAAACCCTACCAAGATTGGTATAGGATTACCCAAAAACCACCAGTACCACGCACTTGCCACGGCAAGTGCAGTAAGGACAGAGATACGTAAAGAAGCTCTAACACACCACAGGTACATAGTAATGTACCGTGACTACAATGAAGCAACTATGGGGTCACAAATCCTGAAACTGAAGGAATGGAACCTTGGAAAGGCCTAACGGCCCGACCACTGTATTTAGAACATACCAGTCAGCGAGAAGCTGGACTTGGTCAAGATTTCGAACATGGCTATGCCATGAAGAACTTCTTTTAACACCGAACCATAATTTTCAACCAAGTTTTCTTTCAAAACCACAAACCTTATTTTAAAACATTGGATTTAAAAAACCAAACCAACATGATTACGGTGAGTATCATAGAATGATACAAGAGGAGTTGACAACAGAATACTTCACCTAGGTGTGTGACGAACACTACGAGTGTACCCGTTACGGGATGTGGGACAACCGCACTCCGAAGGACCTTGTGGGCCTGACATATAGTTGGGTAAGTGGTAACGTATCAATAGGGTACCCCACGTATGTATACATGTAGTGTGCGACGCACGGGGAGTAGTCAACTCCGTTTTACGGACCATGAGTGAGTTCAAATCAGAACAGCTGGACACCTCAGACGATCAAGTATCAAGGAACTCAGAGAATCCATCTGAAGATGAGGAATAAGAACTAGGAAGTGCAAAGAGCACATACTAGTAAGTATAGACATTGGGTATGTCTCAGATAATCCAAGCAATCACCTGATAGCTGGATGGAATACCCATCCTAAACACACTAAGGCGAATGCCCAACGTGAACCTAACAACGCTCAATAAACGGGGCGGAGTTCCCAAGAGCAACCCCCAAGATTACCACAAGTATACTCCATCATTGAAGGGGATACCAAACCTAGTCTTAAGCACTAGGAACAAGTATAAACAGTCTACCCAAGGATGGGAGACGTCATAACCCAAAAAGGGACAACGCAAGTACAATACCACAAGACGGTACAGTGGACAACACATCATAAACGTTCACTAGTGGAAAAATTGTTTTTAATGACGGTTATTTTGCCTATATATCACGGTTCCAAACCGTGGTTAATACTCACGTCGTATATTCGAAAATGACGATAAACCACGGTTTAAAACCGTCGTTTAAAATCGAGGTTATAAACCACGGTTCGCTTTGACCGTCGTTTAAGACCCCTTTCTCCAGTGAAATCATTGACTTTATACCACGGTTTAAAGCCCGAACCGTGGTATAAAGTGAGTATTAATGACGGTTATTGTGTAAAACCGTGGTATATAATTTATAAAATCAACAAATAAACCACGGTTATTCATAAAACCGTGGTTTATAGTCTTTTTTTTTCTAAAATCGCCGACGATTTAGAACTGCCTTCAATCGCCGTGTTCGTCGGTGAGCATGTGTTCCTTGTTCAAGGCGCAGAGCATGAAGAAGAGCCACAGATCATTTGTTTGACGGCGAGTGTGGAGGGTGAGTTTTCGGTATGAGGGGGGTCTATCTAAATATGGTCTAGCTGAGAAGCCTAGATCCTAGAAAATGCCATTCTGTGGGGGGTGAAAACCCGTTATTCTGGCATCCATCAAATACCTACTACATCGTCCGTCTTTCCCAGAAAGCTTATGGGGAATGCTAGTGAGCACTACACCCGCTCTCAATGGGCTCCACGCGGACTTATGCCTCTATAAGGCGGAATTGACTAGAGTCGCCACCTAGTTTGACCTAAGGAACTAGGAAGGGAGGAGAAGGGTTCTAAGAACCGTTAATTGACTCTGATGATTTATTGCCTATGGATATGACTTATCTGGTCACGTCAGAGATTCTGTGTGGGTTCGTACTGGGTTACACCCCTTAGAAGTGGCAACGACCACGACTTCGGATTGGTGCCTGAGGAAACCTCGGTCTCCAATTGTCGGGATTACCTTCTTTCAAAACCTTATTAAAGAGATTCATTTAAAAGCCAATGATAGGATTGAGTGCGGGTTGAGGGTTAGATGACTTAGAAGAGAAGAAGAAAAGGCTGGTCTTGGAGTTGGTTTGGTTGGAGTGCTTTGAGAGATTTTGATTGTTTTGAGGGGCTTGAGGTTGTTTGGCTAAGGGGGTTTTGGTCATTCTTGTGGAGTTAAGAGATGTTTGGATCATTTGTTAGAGTTGATGAGTTTCCCGGGTTTGTTGGGTTCATCCCTTAGAAAGGTCAAATTTTTGAGGTGCTTGAGAGATCGAATGGGTTGAAGAGGAATTCGGGTTTTGGGGATAATTGAGTATGGAAGAAGATATTTGGTTCGCAAGTAATTGGGTTTTGAAGATGTTTTAGGTTTCTGAGAGCCTTCAGGAATTGGAGGTCCTATAGAGTTTGTTCAGAGTAGGATTGAGGAGTGTTTATGGGTCCTAGAGCTCTAATGGAAATGTTGGATTAGGTGATTCAGAATTGTCTCTCTTAAAGTTTTTAAAACCGAAAACAATTTTTGTTGTAAAAGGGCGGATAATCCCAAGGGATTACCCTATGTACCCCCTCGAACACGACACTTAACTAATGGTAAGTGCCGAGGCTCGAAAGATGGGGCAATGAATTTATGTCGAAAGATAGGATTCAGAGAGAAACACCATGAATGAGGTGTTCTCGGTCGAATCCTAATAACGTCTCTAACTCCCGGGTTTTAAAACGTTAAAAACCGAAAACATTGAAATCGAATAGAAGGGAGTTAGACGATTCTAAAATCCCGGCTGCAACTAGGAAGGTCGTTACTTCCCTAGCACCCCGCCTTGCAAAAATCTAGGCTGCTATTAGGGGAGGTTTGTCACCCTAATGCCCCGCCTAAAGAGATCCAGACTGCGACAAGGGAGGTTATGACCCCAGTGCCCCGCCTCGGATTTTTATTTTTGGGAAGGAAGACAAGTGATGTCCTAACCATGGAGGAAATGTTTTGAAGGGGTTAGGCATTTCTTGCTCCCCGAAAACAATTCATTTGGATTTGAAAACTAAGTTAGAAAGTTTTGAAAATTGTTCGGAATTCTCGATGAAGAAACACTGGTTTTGAGAAAGGTTTTTAGGAGAAAACTTTCTGTATATGTGAGAAGAACTTTCTGCAATAGAGAAGAGTTTTCTGTGATGTGAGAAGAGTTTTTCCTTTTTTAAATTCCACAAAATGGTTTCTTTGAAATCTTTGATGAGACTTTAATAAAAAGATTGTTTTGAAATTCTTTTTGGGTTTTTAGATTTTGAAAGGAATTTACAAGTGAAAGTGGATTGGAAGGAATCGGGTTTGAATAGGGTGCTGGAGTTGACTTGACTTGGTTTTGGTTTGTATTGGAAGACGAGTTCAACGTTCGGGTTTGACTTGATTTGATTTTCTGGTCAAGGTCAAAGCTTGATCAAGGTCAAAGCTTGGTCAAGGTTTGGTCAAGGTCAAAGCTTGGTCAAGGTTTGGTCAAGGTCAAAGCTTGGTCAGGTTTGGTCAAGGTCAAAGCTTGGTCAAGGTCAAAGCTTGGTCAAGGTCAAAGCTTTGGTCAAGGTCAAAGCTTGGTCAAGGTTTGGTTAAGGTCAAAGCTTGGTCAAGGTTTGGTCAAGATCAAGGTTTTCTGGTCAGAGTCAAGGTTTTTTGGTCAAATTCAAGGTTTGACATTTGTGGGCTAATAGACCGAGTGAAATGTTGGGCTGGGCCGAGATTGGGCTGAACTTTGGAATTGGGCCGGGTGGAGTTTTTGGGCCGGATGGAGTTTTGGGCCGGACGGGCTTTGGTTTGGTGATGGGCCGATGGGCCTTGGGCTTTGGGCTTGAATATTGGGCTAATGGGCTTTGGGCTTGAGTATTGGGCTAATGGGCTTTGGGCTTTGGGCTTGAGTATTGGGCTAATGGGCTTCGGGCTTGAGTATTTGGCCGAACTTGGGCTTCAGGCCGATTTGTGTTGGGCTAAGTTTTGGGGTGGGCCAAGTTTAGAAGATGGGTTCAAAACGAATCGAGATTTCTTTGGAAATAAAATATAAATTCAAAACGAGAGACAATTCAATTTCTTTGGAGGAGTTGAAAGATTGGAGGGATTTGGGATGAGAAACCTTAAACTATAAGCATCATTCTGAAATCTTTTCTTTTCTTTTCCATTTTTTTTTTGGGTAAAGTCTTTTAGTGAAATAAAGGATGGTTTGGGATAGGCTTTTGAAGTTTGGAAGATATTATTCCCCACCAAGCAAATAGAAATGAGCTAGTTGTGGGGTATCTTCAAAGGCTTAAAAGACATTCAAAATTTTGGATGGTATTGCTCCCCACCAAGCAAATAGAAATGAGCTAGTGTGGGGTACCTCCAAAACTTTGATCAAATGAAAAGGGGTGACCTAAGGGGCTATCTAGGGTTTAAACAGCAAATGCATATGAAGAGCAACAAATTAACAAAAATCGTAGCAAAACTGTAACACATCAATCATACATACACAGTAACTAAAGAGTAATCAGAGGATGGACAACATGATGAACACAGGTTGAAAGCAATTAAAAAAGCTAGCCGAACGTCAAAAGGATTGGCTCTGCTTCACTGCTATCTACATGAGCCATTATTTTATTTTCCAGAAATCAATAAAACTTGGAGTCTAGAGTTTCAAAACTTAATCATTAGTTACATATCAAGTTGGATATCTCATACTTAAAGCCTTACGAAAGCAATAAACTCAGCCGGAATAGGAACAAAGTTTAAAGTTATTCACTCAAATGAGAAACAACCCCAAACTACCTCACCTAAATTAATTGCCACTCTGTCACTTTCATTTGTTTTTATCAACTGAATTTCATAAGCCAGGCGTGCAGAAGTCAACCAACTATTCCTATGTTGTTCAAATCCGATACCCGAATACAAAACAGAACCGAAGCAAGGAATCAGAATTTCATGAATAAAATATTGCAGGAGACTAAAGTTCAGAAACTTAAAAAGCCCACTTCCGAATTCAATCGCTCGAGTTCTACCTAACACCCTTTTGGAACAGATTAGAATGTGCTAATTAGACTAGTCTCCTTTTTTATACACTGCCGCTTATATTACCAGTGTGGAGTGAAACAATATTTTCCTCTTCCCATTCATTACTAACAGGTGAATAAGCAACCTCCCCGCAAACACGCATCATGGACAACAACGAGATAGGTCAATCATACCAACTTAAACGGATAGATCAATAAGTTAGAGTTTAGTACCGAGATGGAGAATAAGAATCTCCTACAAATAACACGATAAACTCCAAAGCAAACAATCAGAAAGAAAAAAGTTAGTTATACATGACAGGTTATTGATCCGAAACACAGAGTGAACGACAGAGTCCCGTAACTATTAAGACAAAGCAGAAGGAGAGTTGAACCGGTTTAACCCAAGTCTGATAGAGTCTCACCGAAGAGTCAAACGAACAACGACCTTATTAAACCAAATATGTAAGCCAAGAATCCAAAGTGCACAGGGGGGTATTCTACTCATACCCAAACCCAAGAGTAAAAGCGATGAGCAGATCACCAGAAGTTAGCACAAACAATAGAGGGAAAAGAGGTCATGACTGGAAGTGACCAGTTTGTCCAATATTTGAATGAAAAAACAGGAATACGACTGGAGGCGGACCAGTTTATTCAACTCGGCTTCAAGAGAAAGTGGTACAAGAAAGGATCGAATCACAACTGGAAGAGGACCAGTTCACCATAGTTCTCAAGATGCAATAATAGTAAATATAGAGATGAACGGGGAGTGGAACCGGAAGATGGACCAGTTCAATACGCGATGGTAACAACAATGTTCAAATCCTTTGCCATGTCCATGGATTTCGAGATCCATACCAGGCTGGGTATTTACCCAAATGTTAATACGGTGAAGGAATACGAGACAAAAACGAGGGTGATCAAACAACCGGAAACACGTAATCTGAAACATGGGTTCCTTGTGCCTATCCCTGGAACCAAATGCATGCAAAACCGATGTTCGAAGCTTTGGTCCCGGGATTTTACTCAGGCGAGAGAGAAAACGGGGAATATCCAAAAGTGTGAGAGATTTTTCGGGTGAACTAAATTGAATAATTAAGAGAATGATAAAAATAGAGATGGGGAGAGAAATGTTTAAGCGCAAACGTGGGAATAACTTGAAACTGAAAACATGGAAAAACAGGGAGATTCGAGAGGAGGGAGATAACCATTTGCATGGGAGATCCGATTCTACTTACGCTGTAGGACCGAAGCAGGTTCTCGAACAGAGACAGCGAAGACAGTGGTGTTGTCGCTTCAAGTGAGATTTCGAGTGAGGTTTTTTCGGGGTAACACTGAATGGATGCTGGTGGTGGTGGTTCGAGGTAGGGTGGCAAAGCGTTTTTCCGATGGGAGAATGAGGGAGTGAGAATTCTAATGTGCTACAGTCTCGGGATTTCAAAACGGGAAGAGAATGTTCGAATGCCAGAAGCCGAAGAAAAAATCCTGTCTGGTTCAATACTGTTCTCTCCTTTTATGTCAAGGGGCTAGGGTTTTTTTTGTAGACAAAGCCGGTTGGGCTTCTTCTTGGGCTGTCCCTAAGCGAGTGGGTCTCATTTGGGGCACAAGAAAAAAAATGGGTCCGAGACTAGCACAGGCTATATTTGGTCTGGGCCGGAACTAAGGCTGCATCTGGTCAAGATCCGAGCACTCCAAAAAAATAAAACGCCCCTGTGCTCTCCCCATGGTTCAAACCCAGGGCAATTGCCTGCCCTCAGAGCATACTTCCCAGTCACACTATGACAGAACTTGGTATACTAGCGTCGAAGGTGAAACTAGACTTCTACTGCAAGCTGAAAGGAAACACCACGCCTCTTGCAAGACGAACCTCAAATCTGTAGATTCATGAATGAGCACTCCAACCAGTTGGGCTATGACAGAATTCGATCTACTCAAGTGAGAGATAATACAAACGCTCTAAAATTCTTGATAACTCTCCTAAAAGCATGACGAATCCGAAAGAAAGTATACAATAAAATGAGATGATAATCTAATGACATGAAAGTATGTAATACAATTAAAAATAAGATTCAGAACGTAAAGACACATAAAATAAAAGAAAAGCATACGTACATGAAAAGATGAAAATTAATGCTCGTAATGAAGATAAAACACTCAAAGTAACTAGAAAATAATGGTAGTAAAAGGACACACAAAATGATGGTAAAAATAGTGATGATAAAACGGAGGAAGTCAAAAAAGAAACAACAGATAATAATAAAGTATAAATCGATCGAACACGTAAAATAAAACAAGGTAAAGACAAAAACACAAAATGTTTTAAAACAAAAGCAACAAAATTTGTACACAAAATGGAAACGGTTAAAACGGATTACGATAAACAGCTCGCGCTTCCTTTTCCATAGAATCATGAGATTTAAAAGCTCGGCAAAGGAAATTCCTTTGTTTGAAAACGGGGACGACCGCCTTGCTTCTAGGAGCATGTTTATTTTCGTATTTTTTGTTTCAAAATAAAAATGGGTGAGAATTTTTGGTGTCTACAGATGGCTCCCCTTGATTCAATTCTGCAATAGAAGGCTTGCAGAATTGGATCAAGGTTGACGAGGCGCCAAAAATTCTCACTAAGGTTTTACACGTGCACCGAGGTGCGACCGTGAGTGTGTGAATACGATTGGAAGTACGAGGACTTATGACGAGCCTCAGTTAGACCTCTTGACATCTAACCCTAGGACTTATGACGAGCCTAGGATACTAACAATCCGACTTGGTTTTTAGGGTGCACGAGGGCTTAGGAGTGCCTCAACCGGACCTCTTGACATCCAGTCCTAGGGCTTATGACGGGCCTAGAATGCGATTGAAAGTACGAGGACTTAGGAGTGCCTCAACTAGACCTCTTGATATCTAGCTATAGGACTTATGACGTGCCTATAATACCAACAACCCGATTTGATTTAAGGTGCACGAGGGCTTAGGAGTGCCTCAACTGGACCTCTTGATATCCAGTCCTAGGGCTTATGACGGGCCTAGAATGCGATTGAGTACGAGGACTTAGGAGTGCCTCAACTAGACCTCTTGATATCTAGCTATAGGACTTATGACGAGCCTATAATACCAACAACCCGATTTGATTTAAGGTGCACGAGGGCTTAGGAGTGCCTCAACTGGACCTCTTGATATCCAGTCCTAGGGCTTATGACGGGCCTAGAATGCGATTGAGAGTACGAGGACTTAGGAGTGCCTCAACTAGACCTCTTGATATCTAGCTATAGGACTTATGACGAGCCTATAATACCAACAACCCGATTTGATTTAAGGTGCACGAGGGCTTAGGAGTGCCTCAACTGGACCTCTTGATATCCAGTCCTAGGGCTTATGACGGGCCTAGAATGCGATTGAGAGTACGAGGACTTAGGAGTGCCTCAACTAGACCTCTTGATATCTAGCTATAGGACTTATGACGAGCCTATAATACTTTGATGGAGTTGTACGAAACTCGCTGCGGTGAAAGGTTGATCTGAAGTCGAATTAGTTGCATGTTGATTCGGGGTCGGACGCTTTCTGATGGGTCCTTCGATCCTCGACGAAGGATTTGAGATTGGAAAATTTTCTCTTGTGTCGTCTCCTTTAACTGCATGGGTGTTGGGGATGATGGGATTGGGTGATTCCGATATATACGGTTGGGTGGTCTGACATAACCTTTGGGGACCGTGGTGGTCAAGTGCGATTTTTGTGATCATGGGAGGGCTCCGGCCGACGACTCTGGTGGTTTGACGGTGGCCCTGATGTTGCGCCGGGATGGCTCTGAGATGGCTCCGGTTTGATATGTGACTCCCTTGTGAGCAACGACTCTGGGATGGTTGATGGGTTCGGATTCGATATGATCTGAGGGCTCCGGTATGATCGGATGGCTCCATTTTGATCTGTGGCTCCCTTGTGAGCAACGACTCTGGGATGGTTGATGGGTTCGGATTCGATATGATATGAGGACTCTGGTACGATCGGATGGCTCCATTGTGGTTAGTTGGCTCCGGTATGGCTCTGAGATGGCTCCGGTTTCACCCTGAGATGATCCTCTCGATTGAGATGGGTTTCTTCATAGAGTGATGGCACTGGCAATGTAGTTCGAGGGGAGGAGGGGTTTTGTTTGGGACGGGGTCGCACCCTGAGAGGGTTGCCTACGTACTCAACTCCCTGTTGAGATCAGACCTTACGTAGTTCATTAATTTTGGTGAGTGAGGAGTTCGGTGGTGAAGAGGAATGTCTTGCGGGGCATTTCTTGAAGCGCCCGAAGCTTTTGATCCTTTGTTTTGATGGTTGTGGTCTCCGAGAATGCTGTCGTGCCGATTGGTGAAGGAGACAGGCTCTGTGCTGTGGCTTCCCCTTCTAAAAGAGCATACTCATTTTCTCTTTCCGTGGTGTAGGATATTATGTCCGAACCGATGGATGCAAATCTATTCTACATGCATTTTTTGGAATTGGATATGATTGTATGCAAGGATGTCGTGTCAAGGTGAGCTCAGCCAAGAATTCTAGTTAAGTCAGATTAGTCATTTGAGCCACTTCTTTCTTGAAAAATCTACCCAAAAGAGGTCTCTCGGGATCTCTTATACCTTTCCGTTTCCTTTCTAAGGTCAGTTAGGCTTTCTTTAATCGGGGTGATGAACACTCGTTTTTTCTCTACCTTCCTGATTCTTTGACGCTCGTTTGTGTGTGATTGTATGACAAGATCGGACGCGTGTAGCCGTTCATGTTTCGAATTTGGTACTTTCGAATCAAGCAAATACCATCTCTAAGTCGGAGGTCTTTCGATGGGTTATAACGGGGCTGCAGGGTATGTCACATGGGACTGGAGGATTGTTTGAGGATTGTGGGCTTTGGTGCAACGGAGGATATGCTTCACCTTGCCATGGATGGAGTGATTTTGGACTCCTTTCGCATTTGTGCGGATTATTAGTGCTCTCATTTTATTTGCACTTTCTTTGAGTAGTATTTGCTTCTTCGTTTGACATTTCTGGTCTCATTATTTATCAATGTGGAGGCATCGATGGTGTGAGACTTTCATTTCCTCTCTTTGCTATTTGAGCGTTTTGTGCTCCGCTTCTCTCGTTTTCATTTGGGTATCTCTTTCAAGCTTTCTCCATGCTTTAAATGTGGGGAAGGAACCATGGCTCCAGCTCTTTTATCCTCTTTTGCAGGGGTGAATGGTTGTGTGATGTGGGGTGGTATATCGTGGAGCTGTTTTGAAAAGATTCTCAATGAAAGGCTCAGCGGGGTTCACTAAGGGATCGTTTTCAGGGTCAATAAGGCTTTTGGCTTGTGGAGGTTTTCTTCGATCCTAGGTGCCTCGTCATCCCTATTGACAGATAATTGTTTCCTCTACTATTCCCAAATTTTGACATGAATGGTAACGCGCTTTTCTCATCAATATTTAGTTCCGTGAAGGGGATCCTCACCTGGTGCTTTGAAATTTAAATGCATCAAACGCTCTGGGTTTTGCACGCTCTTGTTTCTCTCATGCACTCAACTCTCACGGGAGGTTAGAGATCCTTTCAAGACTCTTCGGGGAAAATGATACAAGAGTTCGTCGGCCTTTGATGACTTATGTGACTTTCCTAGAATTAAAGATTGAGATGCACCTCGACACTAGGGATATGCAAAATGCAAATGCAATCAATTAAGCTAAACCTAATGCAGATGATAATGATAACTTTTGTGGATGCATTTTTTTTTATGGATGCATTTTTGTGGATGCACTTTTTTTTATGGATGCATTTTGTGGATGCATTTTTTTTATGGATGCATTTTGTGGATGCTTTTTTGGATTTTTGACTGAATGCGTGTGTTTTTTTTTGATTTTTATGACGGTTCAGACATAATATCGTTTCAACCGGTCGAGATTGACAAGGCTTTGAAATTCTTCCCCATCAAATCTGTAGTAATACAGCACCATGAGGGGTTATTTCTTTGACCAGATAAGGGCCCACCCAGTTCGGTCTGAACTTCCCTCGTGGGTCTGGTAAATCTTTCCTCAGCTCTTTTAGGACGAGATCGCCCACTTGGATGTTTCGTTCTTTGACCCTTTTGTTGAACGCTCTAGCCATTCTCTTCTGGTAACCCTGGATGTGATATAATGCCTGTAGGCGTTTTTCATCAAGAAGAGCAAGACTGTCATACGCTGTTGCAACCAGTCACTTTCAGCAATTTTCAGTTCGTTAGTGACCCGAAGAGTTGGAATTTCAAGCTCGATTGGCAAAACACATTCTGACCCATACACCAAGGAGTACGGGGTGGCTCCGGTTGCAGTTCTGACAGTAGTTCGGTAACCCCAGAGAGCATAGTGTAGCTTTTCGGCCAATCTCTGTACGTTTCAACCATTTTTGACAGTGCACTCTTTACGGCTTTGTTGGCGGCTTCGAGCTCCGTAGTCTGAGGTCTGTATGGAGATGATCTGTGGTAACGGATGTTGTATTTTTCCATGACCCGGATAGTGTCTCCGTCAAATTGGGGACCGTTGTCTGATACGAACTCTGAGGGAACTCCGTATCGGCATATGATGTCTCGCTCGATGAACTGGGCAACTTGCTTTGATCCGATGTTGCGAACGACCGTGCCTCTACCCATTTGCTGAAATAATCTATCGCTACAAGGATGTAGCGGTGTCCATTTGAAGCTTTGGGGTGGATTTCTCCAATGATGTCGATTCCCCATATAGAGAACGGCCAAGGAGCCGCCATGGCTGTCAGGGGTAGGAGGCAGGTGTTGCAAGTTAGCATGGGTCTGACACTTGGCGCACTTTTTCACGAATTCGTGACAATCGGCTTCCATTGTTGTCCAGTAGTACCCAGTCTGAGGATTTTCCGGGATAGGGAATGTCCTCCAGCATGGGTCCCGCATACTCCCTCGTGGTCCTCGATGATCTTATCAGCCTCTTTTCGGGTCACACACAAGTGTTGGACTCCATTCGGCATTCTCTTGTAGACCCTGGTTCCGCAGATCACATACTGATTTGACATTCTTCTTAGTGCGATGCGGTCCTGCTTAGTGGCTTCTGGCGGATACTCTCCTCTTCTAAGGAAATTCTCGATGTCCACAAACCACTCATCTTCGACTTCCCCCGTCTCGATGGCTCCAATCTCAAACGAGGGTGTATTAGTCATGGTTATCCACAAGGGGAAGTATAGTGAACCGGTCGGTACTTGGACTACTGAAGCCAAAGAGGCTAAAGAGTCGGCAAAGATGTTCTGGCTCCGGTTCACGTGCTTGAAGGTTACGTTTCGAAAACAGGTGATTAGGTGTGAAAGGTAGTCATGGTAGGGGATCAATCGTTCTTCTCTGATCTCCCAAGTCTGGTTGACTTGCGAAATAACGAGATTAGAATCGCCAAAGACCTCCAACTCCTCCACCTGCAGTTCTAACGCCATTTCAAGTCCCAGGATGCAGGCTTCGTATTCCGCCATGTTATTGGTGACGGGTAATTGATTTTTACCGCAGCTGGAAGCAAATCTCCCTCAGGATGGATCAACAAGATTCCGGCCCCTTTACCCTTATGGTTGACGGCACCATCGAAGTACAACCTCCAACGAGTTTCCGTAATGTCATGATTGTTCATCGGGAAATCGTCATTTCCGAAGAACTCGGATGCTACAGGGCATTCTGCTAGATGTTCAGCTATGGCACTCCCTTTGATTGATTTCTGAATTTTGAAAGTGATATCAAATTCAGACAATAATAGGGACCATCTGGATAAGCGACCGTCAAGAATTGGCTTTTCCAGAAGGTACTTTATAGGGTTCATGCGTGCGATCAGGTGAACCTCTTGCCCTAGCAAGTAGTGCCTCAACTTCTTTGTAGCCCAGACCAAAGCATCACAGAATTTGTGGATGTCGGAGTATCGTGTCTGCATCGACCCATTTCTTGCTGATATGGTAGATTGACTTTTCACGTGGTGGGGATCCTTGTTCTTGGGCTAGCATGGCGCCCATGGATGTTTCCCGAGCTGTCAGGTAAAGAATCATTGGCTTACCCTCCTGGGGTGGTACCAAGACGGGCGGGTTCTGCAAATAGGTTTTGATCTTCTCAAAGGCTTCCTGACACTGCTCGTTCCAGACCTTAGATGCGTCTTTCTTCAACAGGCGGAAGATAGGTTCACAGGTCTCAGTTAGCTGCATAATGAATCTTCTGATGTACTGGACTCTGCCTAAGAAACCCCTGATTTCTTTTTCAGTCTTCGGAGGAGACATTTCTTGAATGGCCTTTATCTTTTCTGGATCAACCTCGATTCCTCGGGTAGTGATCATGAAGCCCAAAAGCTTTCCTCCGGTCACTCCGAATGTACATTTCTCGGGGTTTAGCTTCATTTGGTACTTCCGCATTCGATCAAAGAACTTTCTCAGGTTTATCAAGTGGTCCTCCCGTTGGGCAGCTTTGACAATCATGTCGTCTACATACACCTCCACTTCCTTGTGAATCATATCATGCAATAATGTAGTGGCAGCCCTTTGATACGTGGCTCCGGCATTTTTCAGGCCAAAGGGCATGTTCACGTAACAAAACGTTCCCCACTGCGTAATAAAGGATGTTTTTCCTGATCTTCTACGGCCATTCGGATCTGGTTGTAACCGAAAATCCGTCCATGAATGACAGTAGTGCATGTTGGGCAGTGTTGTCAACAAGGATATCAATGTGAGGTAAGGGAAAGCTGTCTTTGGGGCTGGCCTCGTTTAAGTCCCGAAAATCGATGCATACTCGCACCTTCCGTTTTTCTTTGGGACGGCTACAATATTGGCTAACCAGTCGGGGTAGTTGACGACTCGGATAAAGCCGACACGTAGCAATTTCTCAACCTCCTCTTTCACTTTCAATTGGTGCTCAGGTTTCATTCGTCTTAAACGTTGTTTCTTAGGTTTGGCATTAGGATACAACGGTATTCGGTGTTGGACAATGTCGGGGTCAATCCCCGGCATGTCTGCATAGCTCCAAGCAAAAACATCGACATATTCAATTAGCAGGGAAGTCAAGTCACGTTTTTCCGTTTCACTCAGACCCAAACCAACTTGCAAGGTTTTAGGGTTATCGGGTGTTCCAATATTTATTGCTACCGTGTCTTCCACGATCTGGGTGTGGGTGGAATATTGTTCGATGGGAGGCATACTCTCCTCATCGTATTCCTCTTCTTCGGCCTCAAGATTTTGCGATGAATCAAACAGTTGAGAAGACAGAATAGACGAGAAATCTGAACGAACTGAATTTTCATTAATATCCGACGAGCTTGGAAGCTCAGAGATTGTAAGAAAATTGCCACCACTTTTACAAGTGAAAATAAGTGGTGGCGATCCATCCCTTAATCCGAATCTACTTGCATTGTCGACATTCCTGATACAACCGTAACTACCATCATCACTAAAACTATCACTGTCACTATCACTATCGTTATCATCGCTACAGCTAACTAGGCTAACTAAGTAAGGCTCCCGGGGAATCAGCTCTTCTCTTTCATGATAGACGACAAGACACGCTCCATGGCCATCTACCGAGGGTGCGGGGTCCTTGATGACTGGTTTGTCGTGACACTGCTCTCCGCTGCATCCTCGGGCATTCCTTGGTTGCATCCCTTGTCGCCATGGTCTTCAAGGCATGAGTAGAGGAGAAGTAAAGTGGTCGACCAGCTCTCCCACTCCATTGTCTCCTGACTTTCCTGAGCTTGAACTGCTTTCTGCTTATCACAACTCACAGATACACATGGTTCAAGGTTAACTGGTAAGAAAAAATCTATGGGGATTCTTACATGTGAATCTGTCAACATCATACCTGGCATTTCTGTGAATCCTAACCCGGCTCCTCGGCCTCCAGCATATGGTGTTAACGGCTCTACCGTGCCCTGTAGCTCCTTTCCTAATCCATTACCCTGTTTGTAGCCCATCCGAGACATCATGTGCTGTGATGCGGGGCTATAGACACTAGGGTCGAAGTAGAGAGGAGTGATGGAAGAAGTTTGACTTACCTGCTGCGCCGGTTTCGCCACTGTGAACCCCCCAAGGGTTAGCTCCCGTTGACCTGGCGCTTTGATCTCGAACAGTTGGGATTCATTCCTTGCCTCTCCTAGCACCTCCACGATCCGTCCTCCATGCTTAAACTTGAGCTTTTGGTGGACTACTGAGGGCACACCCTTGATTTGGTCAATGAAATTCCGGCCCAGCAGTAAGTTGAAGGTGGAAGAAATATCAATGACCATTACTTCGATAGAGAAGGAGGCATCCTCGATTAGGATTGGCAGGGTGATCATCCCTAACACTTTTCCGTGGCTGTTATCGTATGCGCTTAAAGTCATCTCCACAGGTTTGAGATCGTTATACCCCATGTGTCGGCAACACGCAGCGGGCAAACATTTACTCAGCACCGTCATCGATGAGTGTCTTAGGGACATTGAAACCCCCAGCTTTTACAGATATGTAAAGGGCTCGTCCAGACTGGCGGGAGATTTCCTCATCCGTGAAGGTGATTGCCATAGCAGGGGTCTGAGTCAAGTGGGCTACGATGGCGTCTACACTGACCGTTTGTCTCTTATCCATTTTGAGATGTCGGGCCACTGCATTCTTGTGTTCCTCTGACATGGTCAACAGGGACCAGATTGTGATGGGATGCTCGTGCTCTTCAACTTCTTGAGCAATTCTTCTTCTCCAGCCAACTTACTTTCCGATTCACTCAAAGTGAGATCATGCACTTTCTGGGGTAATGACGCGGCCTCTTCATCTTTGATCAAGAGAGGTGCCCTGATCGGGGTTACCACAGGCGGAACATCATCTTCGTTGGTGATGAGGATGACACTGCACTCAGAAATTCTCCCTCCTCGCCTTTCGGCAGCCTTCTGTCGGCACCAAGCCTCTACCACCTCCAATGCTTTCATAGTGTTGCAGAGCTCTCGTGCCTCAAGATTCAGTCCCACGAGTAACTCAAGGTTCTTCTCCAATTGCCGCCCTACTATCAGCAGGGTGATGATAGACACCCTTCCTTGTCCTACTAGACGCTCGACTGTAGCACGTATCTCATGCGTCATTGCTAGATATTCATGCATTTGCGGTTGAATATCATGCTGGATTTTTGGACGATGAACTCGGAAGGCGTCTAGCTCCGGAGATAGCACGATTGGAGGGGGTGTGCTCTGGTTGCCTGGCTCAGAGGAATTCTCAATGGCATGGATCCTTGTGATTCTGCTAACATCTGATTCTTCTTCTCCTTCTCCCATCAAACTCATCATATTCACATGCCTGGGGATAGAGTTGTTTTGAGTGTTCGGATTAGTTTTTGGGAATTCCACTTCCCCTGCATCGATCAAGTCCTGGATGGCATGCCGCAAGGCCCGGCAATTTTCAGTACCATGTCCCTTGATCATATGGTATTCGCAGAAACTGGCAAGGTTGGTTCCCATCTGGGTAACTCCTGGTTTGGGTTTCGGGTGTCCCAGCAAAAACCCACTTTACTTCAGCTTTTCATAGGCTTTGTCCATTGGCATTCCTAAGCTGGTGTAATTCCTTCTGGGTTGAGTTTGGTAGCTACTTGGCGGTGGAGTTGCAGAGTAGTTTGAGGTTGACCCACTAACTTGGGCTTGAAACACTGGTGGTTGGGATTGATTGGTTGATGGAGTAGGAACAAACTTACTGCCCGTGTCTGTCTTGGGCTGCTTGTTCTGGTAGTTTGACTGTCGAGGGAATGATCCTTGAAAATTTAGGCCTTTCAACTTTCCAGCTAGAGTTAGCTCTTCTGCGGCCGTGGCCGCTGCTTTCAGGTGTTTGAAATCACAAATCCCCAGGGATTTGAGGTGATCCGAGTAAGGATTTTCTAGACAATCAATGATGATTCTGATTTGCTCATCTTCACTTGGGCGGTCTAACATTTGACCCGCCTTCTCTCTCCACCTAGTGATGAATTCCATCACTGTCTCGTGGTTTCTTGGTCTCATAGTCTCTAGGTCTCTCCGGGTGACCCCTAGGTGAGTATTATAACTGTACTGCTCCACGAAAGCTTGGTAGACCTCTTCCAACTTTTTCCCTGAGAAACTCATTCTTGATACCCAAGTTTGGGCTGACCCTTCAAGATAACTGGGGAAACAGATTATCTTCATCTCATCATCTAGCCCATACATAGTCATGACCCGGTCAAACTGGGCGAGATGGTGCCTGGGGTCCCCTTTCCCTGAGTACTTAGAGATTTCTGGCAGCTTTAGATTTTCGGGCAATTTGGAGTTCGGCTTTAGTTGGAACTGACGAAAACCCAACATCTTGGCTCTCTCCCCAAGCTGCATCTCTGCTAGTAGTTCTTCTTTCAGGGATTTCTTCATTTGATTGAGGTCAAGTGGGAGGTGTTCAGCAGGCGGGGCTTGGTTGTAACCATAAATTAAATGGTTAGACGGTTGTGGTAACAGTTGGGTCTGGGGAATCGCCTCCTCAAAACGGACAGCATGTCCGGGGGTGGTGTACTGGTATTGATTGAGTTGGATGGGGTCAGGGTGTGGTGAGTTGGGATGAATGAATTCTGGTTGTTTGTTTTGATATAGGTGGGCTGTTTGGGCAGTGGCTCCAGCGGGTGGGAATGGTGGTAGTCTGGGGAAGGTGGTTGGTACTGTAGGGACTGTGGTCATGATTGGAGGTGGAATGGGGGCTCCTGAGAGTAGGTCAGCCGTTTGAAATGTTGTGGTCACTGGGTGGATGACAGTACGTCCTTTCCCTGTGATCGGTTGTGGTATGGTGGTGTTGAACATAGGGTTTCGATTGCTAAAACATCGGTTGGGGTGTGGGGAGTCCTCAACATAATCCTCGTCAGGGTCATCGGTAAGGTACAGGTCCTTTCCTTTGGCTGCCCTTTCTATGCGCAATTGCTCTTGCAGACGCTCGATATCCTGTTTCAGCATATTCTCGTTCCGTGTTGACTGTTCTAGCATACGGTAGAGAACACTGGGATCGGGAAGGTTTAAGCCACTGCCACCAGTCCCTAGGACTGCACTCGCGCTCGCCTCGATAGCTGAGGTGGCTGGGGCGTTTTCCGGGGCCGTTGGATTGATCAGGTTTTGGTCCATGGTTTCCGACGAGGTTTCAGTCGCGGTGTCACTGGCCAGCCTGCCTCGGGAATCCCTTTTCCACAGTCGAGTAATGTTGAAAGACCGGTTCGGGATCAGACTGAAAAATCTTCACGATCTGTTGTCGACGGCACTGTACTGTAGAATAGTACGGAGATCATTAGTATGAATGCATGTTTGAAAAAAAGGTAGAAAGGGGGAGGGTCGTCCCCATGATTTGCGTAAAATGTTTTGCGAAAGAAGATTTTCTGTATCATTTGATCGTGAGGAAAAGGCGCACGAGCCTAATTTTCATTTCCAACACGCTTGTCATGCCGATATTACATAACCGCAGTTGCATACATGAAGAGGAAAAATGGGGTTACAATCCGATTCAAAGGGGGAATATATAACCGTTAGTCCAAAAGGAGAAGTACATCCGTTAATTAGCTAACTATTACAAAATGGGGGATGTACCCACAAGCTAGCTAGTCATTACAAAAAGGGGGATATATCCACTAGTTAAGCTAGACATTACAAAAGGGGGATTAACCTACTAGTTAGCCAATTTTTACCAAAGGAGATACATCCGCTAGTTAGTAATTACAAAAAGGGGTTCACCTACTAGTTAGCCAATCTTTACAAAAAGGGGGATACATCCGCTAGTTGGCTAATCATTACAAAAGGGGGATACATCCGCTAGTTGGCTAATCATTACAAAAGGGGGATACATCCGCTATAATAAACTACCACCGCTAGGGGAAACGCCCAATGATCTTCTTCCGCTTTGACTCCTCACGCTGTTTTTTCTTTAACTGATTGCTCGTCAGGGCAGGCTGCAAATTCACCGTGATTGACGCGGTGGGGTCTCGATTAACCACTGGACGATCAAGAGAGTACGGGAACTTCTCTACACGGTCCACTCACTTCTCGAGCCAAATCTTGTAAGGGGGGCTTAAACTGAGATCTGTCTTTCGTTCATTGAAGATGGCCCACTTAACTCCTCTGTCATAAGCTTGGGCAACATAGTTTACCGCCGCATCGGTGAATCGGTGGTCTTTGAATTTCGCAGCTTCCGCTCCTGGGATGGTCTGCTCGCGACCAAATTTTCGCATTGCTCTTAATGGGTAAATGGTGACAAAACGGTCCAGACCAATTAGAATCACGCCATTGTGCTCCGCTGATCGGACAGTTTCACCCTGGACATCCCAATCGCTCAGTACCCATATGAAATGCGAATGGAGGTAAATATCTCGAAAATAGGCTCTCCATCCCTCTGCCGGTCTCTCAACTACTTTTCTTGCGGCCCGGAATGTGCACATCGTGACCGTATGGTATTTTGCCAAGTGGGGGAGTCGCAGGTGATCAAAAAGCCATATTTGCAAGAGCAAAGCACTTCCTATGAAGAACTTCTCTCGGACCTCGGCTTCCTTCCAACTGTCTAGAGCTCTGATAATCTCGGCCACCACGTATGTACCGATGCTAAGCCCATCCTCGTAGGCTTTTAACAGATAGATTATCTTCGGGTTCATCCTTAGATTACCTTGACGAAAGAGGTGTAGCCCCATGATACAGAGATCCAGTACACGCCTTTGAGTCCTTAGTGGGCGATGAGGCTTACAAAAACGATCAAGGAGCTCTTTTAAGCTCAGAGTCATGCCTCCAAAATTCTCTACCTCTGTGATATCGACTTCAAGGAACCTGGCTGTGAAGACTGGTGTTCTGGTGCGGTCAACTGGTATACGGGGCATCTTCTGGTGAGGCTTGATTTTCAAAAAAGCATCCATTTCGGCTGGTAATATGACCAATTCCTCAGTAGCGAAACGGTACAGATGGTCTTCTGAGTCCCAATATCTGACTGATTCATGTAGTACTTCGTAGTCGATGTGATGTTTGACGCCTAAGTGTGCCAGGCTCATGAATAGGGGTTCACCAATGTCTTTCATTTTCATGCACTGATCCCTCAACTCTATGGCGAATTCTGTTTCTTGAACACGCTCTTGCTGGTAAAGAGAAATACGGGCTTGCTCTATTTTGACTGCCTCATTCTTTTTTTGTTCTGAGACATCTCTTCGTCTCTTCTTCTCTCCTGGAACGGGTACTAGTCGGTTCATCATGGCTATCCCTGCAAAAGAGAGGTAAAGAAGAGAAAAAGACGGGAAAGAAGGTGATGCGTGAGATTCAGGGATTGCAGTTTTGTAATACCAGCATGACGCCCATTTCGGAAATGAAAATGGAGAAAGGAATATTTGTAAATAGAGAGATTTTAAAACAATTTTGAAAGGGTTGTTTTTGAAATTCGATTTTTACAGAGAAAGATCTCAAACTGTTGAACAAGCGATTTTAAAGGAAATTTTGCAAACGGTTTTGAAGGGTTTTCACAATTAGTTTTGAAGACTTTTTGGCGAGAGATTCCGAACAAAATTTTCTGGACGTATGAATTCATTTGAAAAAAGTTTGCATACATGTACAGCATAGATAAATCATGGCTGTTGCTTGATGTGGAGCTGTAAGTGTTAGTGTTGGGATAATCACTTTCCAGGTCAAATATGATACCGTCTCACCAGAGGAACCGTCGTCCCTTCACTATCATCTCTCGGGGTTTTTCTCTGCTATGCCTTTGTGGGGCACGTCATCAAGAAAGTCCGGAGTGCTTAAGTTCGAAAGGCCAGGACACCCGAGATGATAAGGAAACATACGCCACGGCCAGTGATGATCCGACAACACCCCACTTTTCGGAAAACTCGGGGAAGTATTGTATGGGAACGGGTCTCTCGTCACCTGCACGGTCAAGTGTGTCTAAAGTCCAAATTATTCACTGACTACGTTGTTCCATGTATGGGTATCCGGTAAACACGGGATCCTTTATGGACGTATAGCGTGACATTGGGCTTTAGAGACACTCGTGGTGCAGGTGAATAATGGAGAACTGAGCCCATACAATCTTCAGGGTAAGGCAGAAGGACGGTCAGACAGGCGGCATACAAAGGGGTGACTCCCATAAACCCGTCTTAGACACCGGATCAGGAAGCTGGACACTGAAGGCTCAGAGTTCACTATATGCTGGCTTTGACTCGGATAATGGAGGATATTTTTGGATCATGAGCCCGAGGTGTTGATCGGAGATCGTACCGCCTCGTGGGTTTGTTCACTGAGAGAGTGACCCTAGCTCATGGGGAATCAACCGTGGACCGGTCGGGATCCCGTGACATCGTGGGTAAATCGGGTGACACAGAGGAATGCATGTCCTAAGCTACCCACCCATGCACCCCACAATCGCAATATAAATATGGAAGCAGTAAATAAACCAAATGAAGTTAGCACCAACCTATGTACTAAGTGTTTTATCTTGAGATTAGTGATTCCAAATTGGTTGTTCAATAACCTAAAGGGAAGTTAGCTTCATTCAGTCCTAAGTGTCTCTCTGTAAATGTGAGCTAATTATTAACCCAATTGTTGTCATGTTTGTTGAGGATCTAACAAATCCTATCTGTCCTCATTAGATACACACTCAAAGTGTGGAGTAGAATAATCCTAAAGGCTTTGAAAAGAATCTCTTGAAGGTTTTGAAAGAAGTGGGGAAGTCCCGACAATTTTTGAATGGAGTTCAGTCTTCCTTGAGTTTGAGAAAAACTTACTCAAGTTTTCCCCAGCGGAGTCGCCATTCTGTGGAGGGTGAGTTTTCGGTATGAGGGGGGTCTATCTAAATATGGTCTAGCTGAGAAGCCTAGATCCTAGAAAATTCCATTCTGTGGGGGGTGAAAACCCGTTATTCTGGCATCCCTCAAATACCTACTACATCGTCCGTCTTTCCCAGAAAGCTTATGGGGAATGCTAGTGAGCACTACACCCGCTCTCAATGGGCTCCACGCGGACTTATGCCTCTATAAGGCGGAATTGACTAGAGTCACCACCTAGTTTGACCTAAGGAACTAGGAAGGGAGGAGAAGGGTTCTAAGAACCGTTAATTGACTCTGATGATTTATTGCCTATGGATATGACTTATCTGGTCACGTCAGAGATTCTGTGTGGGTTCGTACTGGGTTACACCCCTTAGAAGTGGCAACGACCACGACTTCGGATTGGTGCCCGAGGAAACCTCGGTCTCCAATTGTTGGGATTACCTTCTTTCAAAACCTTATTAAAGAGATTCATTTAAAAGCCAATGATAGGATTGAGTGCGGGTTGAGGGTTAGATGACTTAGAAGAGAAGAAGAAAAGGCTGGTCTTGGAGTTGGTTTGGTTGGAGTGCTTTGAGAGGTTTTGATTGTTTTGAGAGGCTTGAGGTTGTTTGGCTAAGGGGGTTTTGGTCATTCTTGTGGAGTTAAGGGATGTTTGGATCATTTGTTAGAGTTGATGAGTTTCCCGGGTTTGTTGGGTTCATCCCTTAGAAAGGTCAAATTTTTGAGGTGCTTGAGAGATCGAATGGGTTGAAGAGGAATTCGGGTTTTGAGGATAATTGAGTATGGAAGAAGATATTTGGTTCGCAAGTAATCGGGTTTTGAAGATGTTTTAGGTTTCTGAGAGCCTTCAGGAATTGGAGTCCTATAGAGTTTGTTCAGAGTAGGATTGAGGAGTGTTTATGGGTCCTAGAGCTCTAATGGAAATGTTGGATTAGGTTATTCAGAATTGTCTCTCTTAAAGTTTTTAAAACCGAAAACAATTTTTGTTGTAAAAGGGCGGATAATCCCAAGGGATTACCCTATGTACCCCCTCGAACACGACACTTAACTAATGGTAAGTGCCGAGGCTCGAAAGATGGGGCAATGAATTTATGTCGAAAGATAGGATTCAGAGAGAAACACCATGAATGAGGTGTTCTCGGTCGAATCCTAATAACGTCTCTAACTCCCGGGTTTTAAAACGTTAAAAACCGAAAACATTGAAATCGAATAGAAGGGAGTTAGACGATTCTAAAATCCCGGCTGCAACTAGGAAGGTCGTTACTTCCCTAGCACCCCGCCTTGTAAAAATCTAGGCTGCTATTAGGGGAGGTTTGTCACCCTAATGCCCCGCCTAAAGAGATCCAGACTGCGACAAGGGAGGTTATGACCCCAGTGCCCCGCCTCGGATTTTTATTTTTGGGAAGGAAGACAAGTGATGTCCTAACCATGGAGGAAATGTTTTGAAGGGGTTAGGCATTTCTTGCTCCCCGAAAACAATTCATTTGGATTTGAAAACTAAGTTAGAAAGTTTTGAAAATTGTTCGGAATTCTCGATGAAGAAACACTGATTTTGAGAAAGGTTTTTAGGAGAAAACTTTCTGTATATGTGAGAAGAACTTTCTGCAATAGAGAAGAGTTTTCTGTGATGTGAGAAGAGTTTTTCCTTTTTTAAATTCCACAAAATGGTTTCTTTGAAATCTTTGATGAGACTTTAATAAAAAGATTGTTTTGAAATTCTTTTTGGGTTTTTAGATTTTGAAAGGAATTTACAAGTGAAAGTGGATTGGAAGGAATCGGGTTTGAATAGGGTGCTGGAGTTGACTTGACTTGGTTTTGGTTTGTATTGGAAGACGAGTTCAACGTTCGGGTTTGACTTGATTTGATTTTCTGGTCAAGGTCAAAGCTTGATCAAGGTCAAAGCTTGGTCAAGGTTTGGTCAAGGTCAAAGCTTGGTCAAGGTTTGGTCAAGGTCAAAGCTTGGTCAAGGTTTGGTCAAGGTCAAAGCTTGGTCAAGGTTTGGTCAAGGTCAAAGCTTGGTCAAGGTCAAAGCTTTGGTCAAGGTCAAAGCTTGGTCAAGGTTTGGTTAAGGTCAAAGCTTGGTCAAGGTTTGGTCAAGATCAAGGTTTTCTGGTCAGAGTCAAGGTTTTTTGGTCAAATTCAAGGTTTGACATTTGTGGGCTAATAGACCGAGTGAAATGTTGGGCTGGGCCGAGATTGGGCTGAACTTTGGAATTGGGCCGGGTGGAGTTTTTGGGCCGGATGGAGTTTTGGGCCGGACGGGCTTTGGTTTGGTGATGGGCCGATGGGCCTTGGGCTTTGGGCTTGAATATTGGGCTAATGGGCTTTGGGCTTGAGTATTGGGCTAATGGGCTTTGGGCTTTGGGCTTGAGTATTGGGCTAATGGGCTTTGGGCTTGAGTATTTGGCCGAACTTGGGCTTCAGGCCGATTTGTGCTGGCTGAGTTTTGGGGTGGGCCAAGTTTAGAAGATGGGTTCAAAACGAATCGAGATTTCTTTGGAAATAAAATATAAATTCAAAACGAGAGACAATTCAATTTCTTTGGAGGAGTTGAAAGATTGGAGGGATTTGGGATGAGAAACCTTAAACTATAAGCATCATTCTGAAATCTTTTCTTTTCTTTTCCATTTTTTTTTGGGTAAAGTCTTTTAGTGAAATAAAGGATGGTTTGGGATAGGCTTTTGAAGTTTGGAAGATATTATTCCCCACCAAGCAAATAGAAATGAGCTAGTTGTGGGGTATCTTCAAAGGCTTAAAAGACATTCAAAATTTTGGATGGTATTGCTCCCCACCAAGCAAATAGAAATGAGCTAGTTGTGGGGTACCTTCCAAAACTTTGATCAAATGAAAAGGGGTGACCTAAGGGGCTATCTAGGGTTTAAACAGCAAATGCATATGAAGAGCAACAAATTAACAAAAATCGTAGCAAAACTGTAACACATCAATCATACATACACAGTAACTAAAGAGTAATCAGAGGATGGACAACATGATGAACACAGGTTGAAAGCAATTAAAAAAGCTAGCCGAACGTCAAAAGGATTGGCTCTGCTTCACTGCTATCTACATGAGCCATTATTTTATTTTCCAGAAATCAATAAAACTTGGAGTCTAGAGTTTCAAAACTTAATCATTAGTTACATATCAAGTTGGATATCTCATACTTAAAGCCTTACGAAAGCAATAAACTCAGCTGGAATAGGAACAAAGTTTAAAGTTATTCACTCAAATGAGAAACAACCCCAAACTACCTCACCTAAATTAATTGCCACTCTGTCACTTTCATTTGTTTTTATCAACTGAATTTCATAACCCAGGCGTGCAGAAGTCAACCAACTATTCCTATGTTGTTCAAATCCGATACCCGAATACAAAACAGAACCGAAGCAAGGAATCAGAATTTCATGAATAACCTATTGCAGGAGACTAAAGTTCAGAAACTTAAAAAGCCCACTTCCGAATTCAATCGCTCGAGTTCTACCTAACACCCTTTTGGAACAGATTAGAATGTGCTAATTAGACTAGTCCCCTTTTTTATACACTGCCGCTTATTTACCAGTGTGGAGTGAAACAATATTTTCCTCTTCCCATTCATTACTAACAGGTGAATAAGCAACCTCCCCGCAAACACGCATCATGGACAACAACGAGATAGGTCAATCATACCAACTTAAACGGATAGAATCAATAAGTTAGAGTTTAGTACCGAGATGGAGCATAAGAATCTCCTGCAAATAACACGATAAACTCCAAAGCAAACAATCAGAAAGAAAAAAGTTAGTTATACATGACAGGTTATTGATCCGAAACACAGAGTGAACGACAGTCCCGTAACTATTAAGACAAAGCAGAAGGAGAGTTGAACCGGTTTAACCCAAGTCTATAGAGTCTCACCGAAGAGTCAAACGAACAACGACCTTATTAAACCAAATATGTAAGCCAAGAATCCAAAGTGCACAGGGGGGTATTCTACTCATACCCAAACCCAAGAGTAAAAGCGATGAGCAGATCACCAGAAGTTAGCACAAACAATAGAGGGAAAAGAGGTCATGACTGGAAGTGACCAGTTTGTCCAATATTTGAATGAAAAAACAGGAATACGACTGGAGGCGGACCAGTTTATTCAACTCGGCTGCAAGAGAAAGTGGTACAAGAAAGGATCGAATCACAACTGGAAGAGGACCAGTTCACCATAGTTCTCAAGATGCAATAATAGTAAATATAGAGATGAACGGGGAGTGGAACCGGAAGATGGACCAGTTCAATACGCGATGGTAACAACAATGTTCAAATCCTTTGCCATGTCCATGGATTTCGAGATCCATACCAGGCTGGGTATTTACCCAAATGTTAATACGGTGAAGGAATACGAGACAAAACGAGGGTGATCAAACAACCGGAAACACGTAATCTGAAAACTGGGTTCCTTGTGCCTATCCCTGGAACCAAATGCATGCAAAACCGATGTTCGAAGCTTTGGTCCCGGGATTTTACTCAGGCGAGAGAGAAAACGGGGAATATCCAAAAGTGTGAGAGATTTTTCGGGTGAACTAAATTGAATAATTAAGAGAATGATAAAAATAGAGATGGGGAGAGAAATGTTTAAGCGCAAACGTGGGAATAACTTGAAACTGAAAACATGGAAAAACAGGGAGATTCGAGAGGAGGGAGATAACCATTTGCATGGGAGATCCGATTCTACTTACGCTGTAGGACCGAAGCAGGTTCTCGAACAGAGACAGCGAAGACAGTGGTGTTGTCGCTTCAAGTGAGATTTCGAGTGTGGTTTTTTCGGGGTAACACTGAATGGATGTTGGTGGTGGGGGTTCGAGGTAGGGTGGCGAAGCGTTTTTCCGATGGGAGAATGAGGGAGTGAGAATTCTAATGTGCTACAGTCTCGGGATTTCAAAACGGGAAGAGAATGTTTGAATGCCAGAAGCCGAAGAAAAAATCCTGTCTGGTTCGTTACTGTTCTCTCCTTTTATGTCAAGGGGCTAGGGTTTTTTTTTTGTAGACAAAGCCGGTTGGGCTTCTTCTTGGGCTGTCCCTAAGCGAGTGGGTCTCATTTGGGGCACAAGAAAAAAAACGGGTCCGAGACTAGCACAGGCTATGTTTGGTCTGGGCCGGAACTAAGGCTGCATCTGGTCAAGATCCGAGCACTCCAAAAAATAAAATGCCCCTGTGCTCTCCCCATGGTTCGAACCCAGGGCAATTGCCTGCCCTCAGAGCATACTTCCCAGTCACACTATGACAAAACTTGGTATACTAGCGTCGAAGGTGAAACTAGACTTCTACTGCAAGCTGAAAGGAAACACCGCGCCTCTTGCAAGACGAACCTCAAATCTGTGGATTCACGAATGAGCACTCCAACCAGTCGGGCTATGACAGAATTCGATCTACTCAAGTGAGAGATAATACAAACGCTCTAAAATTCTTGATAACTCTCCTAAAAGCATGACGAATCCGAAAGAAAGTATACAATAAAATGAGATGATTAATCTAATGACATGAAAGTATGTAATACAATTAAAAAATAAGATTCAGAATGTAAAGACACATAAAATAAAAGAAAAGCATACGTACATGAAAAGATGAAAATTAATGCTCGTAATGAAGATAAAACACTCAAAGTAACTAGAAAATAATGGTAGTAAAAGGACACACAAAATGATGGTAAAAATAGTGATGATAAAACGGAGGAAGTCAAAAAAGAAACAACAAGATAATAATAAAGTATAAATCGATCGAACACGTAAAATAAAACAAGGTAAAGACAAAAAACACAAAATGTTTTAAAACAAAAGCAACAAAATATGTACACAAAATGGAAACGGTTAAAACGGATTACGATAAACAGCTCGCGCTTCCTTTTCCATAGAATCATGAGATTTAAAAGCTCGGCAAAGGAAATTCCTTTGTTTGAAAACGGGGACGACCGCCTTGCTTCTAGGAGCATGTTTATTTTCGTATTTTTTGTTTCAAAATAAAAATGGGTGAGAATTTTTGGTGTCTACAGCGAGGAAATGTGTTCCTTCTTCAAGGCGCAAAGCATGTGTTCCTTGTTCGCAAAAATTACCATGAAGAAGGAGGCGCAGAGCATGAATAAGAGCCGCAGAGCATTTGTTCATTGTTCCTTGTTCAAGGCGCAGAGCATCAAGGCGCAGAGCATGAAGAAGAGGCGCCGAGCATGAAGAAGAAGCGCATGTTTTCCAGTTCGCCGGTGGGTTGCGAAGTTGAAGAAGAGGCGCGCTACATGTTCGCCGGTGGGTTGCAAAAAAAAATGTGTTGAAGAGAAGAAGAGTTGAGGATAGCTAGAGAGGATGTTCGACAGTGTTGGTTGTAAACAGGGAGAAATATATCTAATAGAAGAAAGAGAAAGACCCGCGTTAATTTTTGCCGAAAATTTGAATTCCCGCTTAGACTATATACCACGGTTCTACCAAGAAACCGTCATTTAAAGTTATTTAAACATGACTAAAAATGACGGTTGTCACAAAACCGTGGTTTAAAATACAACGCGTCAAAGTATATACCACGGTTCCACCCAGAACCGTGGTATATGATACAACGTGTCAAACTATATATGACGGTTCCGTTAGAACCGTGGTATAAACTGCATCACGTCACGCTATATACGACGGTTCTGCGTGGAACCGTGGTATAAAATCTCCCGCCGACACTTTATGTGATGGTTATGATAATAACCGTGGTAAAAAAATTTTAAATGACGGTTATGTGATTAACCGTGGTTTAAAGTGCGTCATTAAAAACATTTTTTCCACTAGTGGTTAGCCGGATGTAACGGCATAATCTAACAACACCCAGGAGCAATCCTTGAGGGTGACTGGATTAACAACAGTCAAACAAAGCGTCAAGACAAGAATACAGGAGCTGGAACGAGCACTTGGTTAAGACACCGAAGGGATTTCACTTAACAGGAAATACCCTAGTCTACAAAAGGCACTGATCAGCACCAGATTGCCTAAGAGTCTCCTATGAACGGAAGCGTGATGTCACGACTTACCACGGAGCCCAATAATATCTCCATCCTATGATGGTATACAAGGAGTGGAAACAAGTATAAACAGCTTACAAAGAGCATAGCTCGCAGCAGTACGGCTTAAAAGCCATCAACCAACTACGTTATGTAAACCTTAGTGGTTGCATAACCCACACCATTTGAGAGCAAGACTTGCAAGAAATATTGTCTCATACGACAAGAAATCAACAACTGGACCATCAATTCAAACCCAGCTTTATTAGTGGCTTGGACTAATGACCAACTCAGTGTCATTGTCACTAGAGCATCAGTCTAGTATACAGTTGACAAGCTGTTAATTACCTTCATGCCTTCTGTAGCAATGGTAGCACAGAGGCATAAGAATCATGATAATGCCAACATTGGCCTAGTCCACACTTGGACACTACGAGAAACACAAGGGAAGGTACCCCTCGTTAGCCAAAGACCACCAATGTGGTGAAGATGTGAACCCTTGGAAAGGCTTCCATCTATTATAACAGTAAGCCTACGCTTACGAATATTGTCAAGGGGCGATGGAATAAGGAAATGAGATTTCCAAACCATGACGACTTAAAGGAGTAAGCATACTCCATATACACCCAAACATGTGGTGGACCAATGCGTAAACACCAACATAGCAAACCTTGTTATTAGACCTATGAGTGGAGACAAACCCCTCAACAAGAACTTTCATTTATCAGTAATAGAATACTCTCAATTGGAGAACGGGACCAGAAAACCCTTGAAGTTTCTTGGGATGTCCCGGTGAGGTACATACAAAAGTAAAACTACACAGTGGGAGCCTATAACCGATGCTCGGCATTAGGAAGATGATAGTGGTCAAAAGCAATCAATGCGTGTGCAAATTGCACACCATGAACGACCAACGCTCAAGAGAGCTTGTAAC
Organism: Limonium bicolor; assembly: GCA_023374045.1. Taxonomy (NCBI): domain Eukaryota; kingdom Viridiplantae; phylum Streptophyta; class Magnoliopsida; order Caryophyllales; family Plumbaginaceae; genus Limonium; species Limonium bicolor. The sequence continues at coordinate 172,385,623 of CM041782.1, read as the reverse complement.
CCGATAAACCACCTCATCCTCGGTCAACCAAGATACTTGGTGAGTTGTATCATAAATGATGATGGAATGTGAGGTAAGCTAACCTACACACGAAACCTAAAATGGAAGAACATCTCCACATTGGGAGGATATTAATATTGCGGTATGCTACGACAACCGTCATACACACGAACATTGGAAACCCCAAGGTATTCATACCATAAGGGAATGGTGCCAATGACAATGGCAATGAGTAAAGATAAACTATCACAGTAACAGAAACAGTAAAAACGAGGTTGTACAATGAGTAAGAATACGGCGCGCAACAAGCGACCGATATGAGGAAGTAGCAGATAATGACACGGAGTATAAGTACGTGATGACAGGCAGAAATATTCTTTCCTATCACATAAGTGACTTACTGTCAAGCGTTTACGCCTCTGCACTCTGTATGACTGAGTGTTTTGGCATTGCACTTGTTCAGCTAATGATCTAATGAGATGGCTAGGGATATGGAGAATGTAAACCGTAATAAATCTTTCCTTTCACCACAAACATGGCATAAGCCAGTCAAGCAAGTTTAGCAACATACAGTGCGGCCTAAGGCCAAAGAAGCACGAAGAGTGTTCAACACACTAGTAATCACAAGATGTGAATTCCATTGGAATATAAGGTGAAAGAAGATACAAGAAACTCACTAGGACCGACGCATAGAAAATGCAAGGTCATACAAGTAAAGAACACTTGTACTGAACCAGGAGAACTGGTATAATTCAGAAGCTATTGACAACAGAGGAAGTACTACAACTAAGTAGTGACTTAACCTCGCCCGACAATGAGTCGGAGGAGCTTAGCGAATGATCATGGAGGTACAAATAGTGTGTATACTAGATTGCCAGAGAGCTGGTTATAAACCTACAACTCATTGAGTTCAAACACGGTAAAAGAATACCGCATTTGTTTAGTAAACCTTATCCCCATAATAGACGGATAAAAGGTGATGCATAGCACATTAAGGATAACACGAAGGGTAAGTAACCCGAGTTATCAGGGTCGCGCAGCAGAAGCTAGTGGGCCCTAGCTAGGAGACAATATACCTAGTAAGTATAGTAGAATGGCTAGTAATGCCTTGAAGCCTAATAGGCTGGAACCGAATTAATTATGAGTTAAATAAACTCATATAGGAATCCTTGGTGCAAACACTAAACCATTGTTATGATTAAGACCCTTTGACAAGGGTATATTATGTAATAAACCGAAAAGAAGCTAAAACGCTTCAGAGTGCCCGAAATAAATAACCAATGTTCAATAATAACATATGGTAGATTACGTGGGCGTAATCCCTTTTAAGGGGGGTAGAGCGAAAACCGCTTAATGTAAGTTTTGTGAATAAAACACATAAACCATAATGTGCGTAGCACAAATGAGAACCAAATTGGTGATTGATACTATGTTAAATAAACATAAGTACTTATTCATATGTAATTATGGCAACTAGGCATTAGACATGCAAATACCGGAGAGTAAGGATTTGGCTAGAAGCTTATACCGGAGAAGATAGTAGTGTAACAGGTTGTATTATTCCAAGGGCAGTGGGACATAGAGGAGTCCTGTGTCTAGATGACCTGAGTGCCTGCGGGATTGTAATGTGTATTGCATTGCTTTGGGAATAGCTTTGCACTGTATGTATGTATAAATTTTGTAATAAGGAACCAGATGGTTGATAGTAATATGGATTGGAGTAATTATGGTGCATTGGTATGAGATGGAAAGGAGAAACCATGAGTAACGGATTTGGGAATTGTAAGGAGGAAGAAGGTATGGCTTTGGTATAAGACACGTAAGAATGAGTAAGCATTGTAAACCTATAACCTCGAACAACTTTGAGGACAAAGTTCTTAAGGGGGGTAGATTAAAATACCCCGAACTTAAATATAGGGATTGAAATTAAACTAATACGTATTTAAGGGCCTAATGGTACATAATTAATACTAGTAAGGAAAAATAAATCCAAAAGAATAAATAAACTCTTAAAAAGTGGAAAACGCTAAATAAGTGTTAAATAACCATAGGAGGTATGAGACCTCGGTTAGAGTATTATATGGATCCCAAAGGTTTAATAAGACCTAAATAATATATGGGAACAACTCCCGTAGAAAACGGATCCAAATAATGTATTAAAACGCTAATAGAGCTTTAATGCACGTTTTTCGAGAAGACTCGAAAAACGTGATTTTAAGTGGTCAAACGAACCCGTAAAAATTATAAGTCATTAAATAAATATTATTAAGCATTTATGAAAGCTTAATAACCAATAAAAATAACGAAACGAGAAAATTCCGGAAAACGGACCCGGTTAGTAAACAGTACCTAAACCGGGTAAAATAACGAGCGTTTTCTGTAAAAGATGAAAAACGCTCCACCTAGTATTACGGTAAGGGGGCCGGTTTTTAAAAAGTGAAATAACTCCCTCACACACACATGTAACTAGCTAATTAAATAAGAGAGCCAAAAGCAAAAAGCAATAAAGTAAAAGAGTTACTTTATGCCTTTCCTTTCACCTCACTCTCACAACTCACTCATCTCTCTCTTTCCTCTCCCCCTCCACCGATTTCTCCCTCCTCTCTCCCTCTGCTTGGGAGATTTTGTAGAGCTTCAAGAAGCTCCCATGGCAACTCCACCTTCTACCTCATGCTCCATCCTCATGTAAGCTCCAAATCAAAAACAAATTACATATTTGAACTCCCCTCATCATCCTCTATCATTCCCTCTTTTCAAAATTCGAAAAGGATGAATTTCATCTCCATGGGTTTTCCCCATTTGAAGAGAAAATCACACCATTATGGAGCTTGGAGTCTCCTCTTTCCAACAAGGTAAAAATCTACATGAAAAACCCATGTTTTCTTCACCTTCCTTCATAACCGATTTTCACTCCATTTGTAATGCTCTATTTTTCTCTCTCTTTGGAGCATAATATCAACCTTGCAATGGTGGTGGATTCACCTTCTTGAACCAAGGGCAAAAAACCCCTTCTAAAACTCGCCAAAGGTAAACCCTAGAAATTTCATTTCAAACACTTCAATGAATTGGCATTAATTTAAGAGTTATTATATTAATTGTGGTGTTTTATGTTCATTGGGTGATGGGAATGGAGTTGGGCAACTCCATTCCCCACATGGCCGATTTGGGCAAGAAAGGAAGAAGGAGGAGAAATGAGAAAGAAAGAAGGAATTAAAAGCTCAAGGTAAGAGCCCCTTCCTAATGTTAAGTTCTAATTGCATTAGAGTAATGGGAATGGGTGAACTAATTAAGGAACCCAAAATAATGTATTAGTAATGCCATTTCGGAAGTTTGAGTATTTATGGATTAGTATGTGGATTGTAGGCCTTGGAGCCAAGTGTATTATATATGTGCATTAGTAATGAGGATTGAGGAAGTAATGATGTATTGGTATTGTAATTGAGGAAATAATGGTGTACTAAGATTTTGTATGTGTGCTGGTAGAACCCTTGTGGTTTGGCTAGATTAGGAATGAATTTGGTGAGAATTGGTATGTGTGGCCAAGTAAGAAATGTAGAGGAACTATGGCAAAATTTTGGTAGGAATATGTATATGTATGGATGAATTGGTGAATGGGAAAACCAAGGTGTGTATTGGAGTTAGTAGAGATGTTTAGTAGCTATAGAATGGTAGTAGTAGTAGTATGAGAAGTAAGAAGTGTAAAATCTGTAGCAAAGTGTATTAATATGCATTGGAGAAGTTAGGAAAGATTAGTGTGCAAGAATTGGTAAAATGAATGTTGGACTTGGGTATAGATGGTACAATGGCTTGGGAATGAATTGGCATGGTAAGGTAATGTACTTGGAATGCAAGGAATGGCATTGGTTGAGAAAGTATTGGATGGTAATTTTGAGTTTAAAAATTTGTAGCATGAGTAAAACAAAAACTGTTACAAGTGTGGAAAAGAAGTTAGGTAATTGTGTAAGTTGATTGATGGATTTAGTAATGGATTTGGTGGATGAATTAAGGTGATTTAGAATGTTTAAATAGTACTAAAACATGTTAGGATGTATGTAGGAAGATTGAGGAAGCAATGGGTGAAATTGGGAAAAGAAAATAAGGGCTGTAGCAAGGTTCTGCTACCGTCCGACCCAGAGTCTGGATCGGACGGTGGGTCGGACGGGGCTTAAGGAACGACAGTAAACCTTTCTGGAATGGTCCGACCCAGAGCCGTGGATCAGACATGGGTCGGACAGGCAAAAAAAAATCGAGGACGAAGTTACTGACTTCGTCCGACCTAGAGTCTGGGTCGGACAGTGGGTCGGACGGAGTCTGGACCACAGAACCGAAACTTACTGGAACGGTCCGACCCATAGGTTGGGTCGGACGGTGGGTCGGACGGCCCCAACTTATATAAAAAATAATAATAATAATAGTAGTAACATAGTAATCATATGTATGTATATATATAGATATGTACATATATATGGGACTTAGTAATACACCATTAATGTAACACTAATGGTTAAGAAATATGTATGTAAATGGGAAACAAGTAAGAGGACTAGTTAAGAAGTGGGAAGTATAAGAACGTTGAGTTAAACCAAAGCAATGGGATAACGGGGTAAGCACGGGAGTAGCAGCTATGAATGTATTGTAATGCTTAGAATTGATTGAACCATTTGGCATGTAGTCATTGGTTCGAGACTAAGGCTCGAGGAACAAATAAGGAACTATGGAGCAAGGGAACACCCGATAAAGTAAACCAACGGTGAAAGGTATGATTTCTTCATGCCCTGTATCCTAATCTGGTTACCCCGATTTGTGTGCTTATTTGATCACCTAAATAAGATAAATGCATGAATCGGACTATATTGCACTCACTTGTGCTCGACTTATGTTGTTCTTGATATTTATTGTCTTGAACACTAGTTTGTATAATTCATGAAATATATGAATGATGATGAATGGTATTCGAATCTTGTATTGTACTTAAGTATTGTATTGTATTTCGTATGAATGGGTATTGAGCAATGTATTTGTGTATGTGGCTTGTATGAATGACTTCTGCTAATTCCTAACTACCTAACTCCTAACTTAAGTGAGTAAATTGGAATGAGTAGAAGTCCGATATAGTTTCGGCCACGCGTGAAGATGAGGAGACACAAGAGGTTGGATCCGATTCCTGACTCTTAAACTGGTCCACGGCCCAAATCCCTTAAATGGGTAGCATCCCGGATTGGTGAGTCAAGTAAATCCCGATGGTGGGACGGAGTAGTCCCCGGGCCGGAGGTCCCGACGACTTAAAATGAGTAAGAGTAAGAGTAAGTAAGTATGGATCCGTAAGTATGTATGAGTATGAGTATGTATGTGTATGTATGAAGTAACGAGTAAAAGAGTAATCTCCACCCGATTAACCCGGGTGGACCAATGAAGCTAACAAGTATTGTATACCGTGTATGTAATGAGTATGTGCATTCGGAAGAAGGTAAGTATGTATTAGATGGTTATATTGTATTCCTTATATGTAATGAAGTGTATGTATGTATGCCTTGCGTAAGTATTATTATATTGTGTGTAAGAGCATGTATGCATGTATGTTTGTATGAAAATGAACTGCATGTATTTGACCAAATGGTCGGCGTACCCTCACTAGTACGCGGGGTATGCGGTTATCATGCGCAGCGAAAGCTGACCCCCTAGGGGGAACGTTTTTAGTGTGCAGGTACCCGAAGTGAATATGGTCAAGGTAAGAGACCGGAGGCACACCCTTGTATTTAGAAGCAAGTAGTTTGTGAGGAACGGGTAGTAAGTAGTCTCTTAGTGAGTACGTATGAACTTGGAAGAGGTATTATACTTGTATAAGGATCTTCGTAAACTCGGAATGTGATTATATTGTATTGTACTTGAACTATTGTATCGAATGGAAGATTGTAGCATTTATTGGTATACGGAGTATGTATGGTAGATATGTAACACTCGGGATTCCGGTCCATCAGACCGGTGCTGTATGTACTAACAGTTGCTTTGTTAGTCACGGGGGTGACTAACGGCATTGTATCACCCACATGATGTAAGTATGTATCCGCTGCGTGTATCTGATGTGTAAGGAGATTGGACGGTAAGCACTGTATTCAAGGTCGGGGTGTTACAGTAGTGCCTTCTTGTCTTCGGACCGATTCCATGGAGAGGGTAAAATGAGTATTTTTGATTGCTATACATACTGTGATATGTGTGTGGTATGTGTAGTGTGAAATGAGACTGACTTGCGGAGTCTGTAAGGTTATACATGTATTATAACCTTGGCATAGCGTGCCCATGAGAGTAACGATATAAGATTCACCAACTTTGAGGACAAAGTTCCTAAGGGGGGTAGATTTAAATACCCCGGATCTAAAAATTGTGATTAAAATACTCTAATATGATTATTAAAGGCCTAATGGTGCCTAAAGAGTATTGGTAAGGGAAATAAAACCAAAAGAAAAGAGGAAACGCTAGAAAAGCGAAAAATGGTAAAACGCGCATTAAACGAGTGTAAGAGATATATGATCTCGTTAGGGTCCTAGATGGATTCCTAAGGCTTATTTAGGCCTAATTAGTATACGGGAATGATTCCCGAAGAAAACGGATCCAAATAATGGATTAAAATGCTAACGGAGTTCTAAAGCACGTTTTTCGAGAAAGCCCGAAAACGTGACTTTAAGTGGTCAAACGGACCCGTAAAGATTATAGTTGATTAAATAACTATAATTAAGTATTAATGGAAGCTTAATAACCATTAAAAATAAAGAAACGAGAAAAATCCGAAAAACGGGTCCCGGGAGTGAATAGTACTAAACCGGGTAAATTAACGAGCGTTTTCTGTAAAAAAAAATGAAAAACGCTCCAGCACATATGTAAATAATGGGGCCGGTTTTATTAACTTAATCAGCCTCCCTCTCTTGTTAGCTAGTTAGAAAAGTAAGAAAAGGAAAAGGAAGAAAAGAAAAGAAAGAAAAGTAGAAAAGTACTTTTGCTCCCTCTCTCCTCCATTCTACTCTTTACTCACGTTTTATTTCTTCCCACCAGAGCCTTCTTCACCCTCTGTTACGATGGCGATTTGCTCTTCCCCAAGCAGCTCTTCCTTCTTCTTAATCTACAAGTTCTAAAACAACTCCAAATCACAAAATAATCCCACCATGAGACTCCTCTCTTCTTGGGGATCACTCTCCACTTTTCAAAATTCCAAAAGCTTGCACTTGACCTCCATGGAAGTAGCTCCGATTGAAGGCCCAAGCTGCTCATTTTGAGCTAAAACAACCCTTTGGTTGTTTAAGGTAAGAAAGAAGTCCAAAGCTCTCCATTTCCTAGCCTCCTTCGGTTATTGAATTCTAAAATCTTGAGCCTCTTTGCCTTGATTTTTCCAGCCGGTTTTAAGCCATATTGGAGGTGGGAATCTTGCTAGCTTTGTTGCCCAAGAGCTCCATCTAAAAGTGCAAGGTAATGCCTCCTTTAAAAAAAACCTTAAGAACCCTCCTTAAAATTCTAGCTAGGGTTTTGATATCAAGAGTGGTAATTGACTTGATGGTGGTTGTGTGTCGTTTGGGCATGGCAGTAGCTTGCCTCATTTGGTAGACCAAGAAGAAAAAGAAAGAACAAGAGGAGAAGGAAGGATGGAAGAGAAACCAAAACTAGCAAGGTAATTGAGCTTACCTTGTGTTGAATTGTTGTCTTGGGGAAATAGATTTTTAATGTGGACTGAATGTCAATGTGATAGTGTAGTCATGAAACTACAAGGTTGAACAAGTATTGAGATTGTTTAACAATGTTTAAGTGTGGGTAATAAGCCTTGAGGCTAACTGGTACATATGTGATAAAAGTGGAGAATTTATTGTGTAGTAGCAGTGATGTTAGTGCTTATATAACAGGGATGAAAAACAGGTTTTGTGAGCTGTTGTAGTGTGGTGAGAATACTTAGGAAAGTAGACAAGATATGTCAAATTTTTTCTACGAAACTATGGGCTTGAGTGTGTTAATACGTGGAGTTGGAATGGAAGGGAAGAAAGGATTGGAAACAGCAACAGAAACATGAAGCTAGAATCTGTAACAGAGGGGAAAATTATAGTGAAATGGGCTAAGTAACAAATGATTATATAAGGTGGATTAGGTTAGTTATGAATGCCTAATCAATGTCAAAACATGCTATAATATATGTAGGGAGAGTGGGGAAGAGGTTGGTATAATATTGGAGTGGTAACATAATAAAAAACAAGAAGAAATCTCGTTTCTGTAAGTGGTCCGGGTCTATAAACAAGTACAGAAACCCGGACCAGGGCTAAAACACGGCAGAATGTTGTAACAGAGGAGTGGTCCGGGTTTACAAACCAGGATACAAACCCGGACCACCCCTAAAATACACCCGAGAGGTTTCTGAATTAAGGGTCCGGGTTTGTAAACTAGCATGTATACCCGGACCACATCAAAAACACACCCGAGAGTTATAACAGGGGTTGGTCCGGGTTTGTATAAACCCGGACCAACCCCGGACCACATGTAAAATTGTCCAGAGAGTTTAAACCGTGTCTGGTCTGGGTTTGTAACCCCAGACACAAACCCGGACCAGTGTAAAAATGTACCAGAGAGTGTTTTTAAGTGCCCTAAAGGTGGGGAAGAGAATGGTAATGGTTTTAGATGATGTTTAGGCCTTGTTTGGTGACTAGTCAAGGTCCTAAGAAGTGTAACAAGTTTGAGAAGTGAATGAGAAAGTTGTGAGTTTAAGAGCACTTGAACTAAACTAGGAATAACGGGATAACATGGTTAAGTACGGGAGTATTAGTTTTACTTACCGTAACGCTTTAAAGTTAATATAAGCATTTGAATGTTATCAGAGGACCGTGTGTGAACCGAGCATGGTGAGATGACACGGTAAAAGTAAAAACCCCGGTGAAAGGTATGATTTTCTCATACTCCGCGTGCTAACCGAGTTACGTTGATTTGTGTGTTTGTGTGCCAGCTTAAGCAAGACTAAAGCATGTAAATAATCCCTTGTTTGATTATGTATGTCTAGTTGTATGTTGAATGAGCTAACACACTTGTATGCCGGTGTGGTCTAACATAGTGTAAAGACTGACACATAGTGAGTAACGTTTGGCTAGAGACCCATAGATCGGGTCGATGCTTATGATAACGAAAACGTGCAAACACACAACTATCCGTTAAAGTATAATGATAACACAAACATATGAACTCCCTAGAATGTGAGGAGATGTGCGGGTTGAGCAATTACCCGATAACGGTTAGTAAACCATAATGACACAATCCACGAAACAAATGAGAGTGGAAAGATAAATGAACCTCCTTCAAGAGGATTAAAGATAGTTCGAAGATGTGAACTAGTAAAGAAGGTAAAAGAGACCTTAGGGGTTAGTAACTCCCTTGAGACATGGTCGACCTCCTTTATGAGGATTTTACACTAGTAGAAAAAAGATTTGATGCGACGCCATTTAAACCACGGTTTTAGTGGGAACCGTGGTTTAAAAATTATATACCACGGTTAATAATAAAACCGTCACAAAACATCTAACCACGAGACTTTATACGACGGTTGGTCAGAGAACCGTGGTTTTTAGGCACTAATAAACGACGGTTTGTAAGAAACCGTTGTTTATAGTTTCGGCGGTGAAAAAATAAACCACGGTTACGGGGTAACCGTCGTTTATATTGCGCCTCGTAACATTTTAAACGACGGTTATTAAACAACCGTGGTTTAAAACTGGTACAGTGACGACTTTAAACGACGGTTTTTGAGTGAACCGTCGTTTAAAACTCTTTCACTTAAAAAACCCGCCCCGACCTTTCCTTCTTCTTCCTCGCTCGATTTTCCCTCTCTGCTCTGAATTTTTCCGGCGATTCTTCCAGCTCCTCAACTCGCCGTCGCCCCACCACCTCCCCACCACCCTCGCCGTCGTTAACCCGTCGCCGCCCACCTCTCCTTCATCGTCCCAGCTTCTCCGTCGCCAAGTCCAGCTCGCCATCGACAAAGCCGGCCGCGCCAGACGAAATCGACCACACCTCCGACCTGCGCCACCGCCCCACTTGCCGCCAGTTCCGCTAGCTCCTTCACCATTTGCCCCACTCGCCAAGCAGTGAAGCGCACTCCACCGCCCCAACCTCCCCTCTCGCCTGAATCGCGTGCTCACCTCCACCATCTCTTCGGTAATTAAACTCAAGTTTTAGCAATTTTTTGATTAGTGTAGCTGATTATGCTTTTAAGGAGTGAATTACAAAATTTTGATCGTACGATATATATAATATGTCTACCTTTGAAGTTTGATATCTGTGTGGATGTGTATATCTATGTAACACAAATGTACTACTGCTCGCTATGCATATATATCAATAATGGGAGATAGCTGCTAGGAAAGCAATGGGTAGTTACGAGTGTCTATATATCTATATATATGTATACCGATAATGAGGATAGCAGCCAGGTTAGGAAATATAATAGGGAGTAACGAGCAGTTTGTCTGTGTGAATATAGGCATGTTATTAGCGGAAGTCAATGTGTATTTATATATACATGCGCATATTAAACTAGTAATAGCAGTGAATAGAAAATGTTTGTTGGCTACTAAACTTTCTAACGTGATGTTCTGTACAAATATGAATAGGTGGGATCGGGTGTGAGTATATAATGCATATCAATAATCAAAAGATGGTAGCCAGTCACGCCTAGCTATATGTTGAGTGTAAATATATTTACATGCATATCAATAACCGGGTACATCATCCAAAAAAAGAGATGATGGGACAGAGAGAGAATGTGTGTATATAGATATATATATATGTATTGCTGAATTTAATTGGCTATCTTTTTTTTTTCCTAGCTGCTATGTTACTGATATGCGTATATATTTATACACACACAAACGAGCAGTGATAAGGCTAGATAACTTATGATGTAAGTTTTATGTTGCATTAATAATATACTATTGTACTGCTTAAATGACATCAAATTGTCAATACTAGTAGCTAAGCAGTTGCAATCAGCTACAGACAGTTTTACTTAACTACCAGATTCATTGCATTTGTTTGGGAACTTTTGTAATTTCTTTATTTAATTAATTAATTTAAGTAACTTCATTGTTTAGAAAGTTACTGAGTTATTTTTTATTATTGGAAATTGCACATGCCATTTAGCTCGTTATCAATAAGATTGAAGGACACAATTATATGTTACTATATTTCTTTTCTTTGGCGATTTGTAGGTTGCTTCAAATGGAAATTGCATTGTTCTCCCGCTGCCTGAAGGTCGTCTTCATCCTCCACCATCGTGGCCCATCCACCGCCGGAGTCTCATCGCCACTCCGGTAATTAATTTGTAAAACTTTAGCATTTATTTGCAGCCCAACTCCATTATTATTGTTTGTTAATTGGTTAGTGTCTTGATCCCCACCCTTAATATATGACAAAGGTCTTATTTTTATCCCTAAGTGTCTGTGCGTTTTGCTGCGAATGATGCTTAAATGTCTGTGTGTTTTATTGAGAATTACTTGAACCTTGATCTGATGCTGCTATTGTGTTTGTTTTTGCCAAAAAAAGTGTGGGGTATCTAAAAATACGCAATGGTCATGCCAAATTTTTTCCAGAATTAAACCTTATTCGAAGTTCATTGGATAGGTGCGTGTTACTACGGTTGAAAAATTCCTCTTCCATGGCCATTTCCGAGTTGACCATCACTACTGACTAGGTTAGTATTTTAAGAATGATTAAAAAATATGGTTTGTTCAAAATTTATTCGTTTAATCATTTGTTCAATTATTCATGTTTTTTTTTATTATAACCTTATCATAATATCATTAGGTGTTACTACATATCCCGTTTCTTCTTCCTCTACCTCCCGCTAGCTGACCATCAGTACTCATCAGGTTGGTATTTAAATGTTTCAAATTTATTCTTGTTTTTCTATTAAACAATGGAAAATTAATTCAAACATAGAATTACTCACAGTCTTAAATTTTTTCATCTCTTGCACAATACCATTTTTGATTGTTTTTATAACTTTTAATATGAACTTATCATTTCTTGATTGAAGTCGCAGTCTTGAATATCTGACGAGACCGGTTGTCGCCCTAACTGCTGCCACGCACGTCAACCTCTGCCACCGGCTTGCCTGATCTGAACCCACGGTAGTATTCTGGCATAGTGCTAGCAATTTATTTCCTTTTTCTTGTGAACTAAAACTTACTTATTTTAGATTCAATTGATTAATTATCTTGACGTAAACCAAAACATCCCAATTGATTATTTTTTAATATATCTAAAGCTACATTTTTCTGTCATTGTTACCCTCCTCATTGCGCTAACTACTTTTTTGAACTGGCGATTTCCAGGTTGCTTCGAGCTCGACCAGAATCAGACTGAAGACGCGAGGGGAGCAAACAGATCGAACTGGTATAATACTCGAATTTAATTATGATTCTGGAAGTTCTATATTTTAGTGGCATGCTTACTAATTTAAGTGATCCACTATAAACTGCTACTGCTTGACATAAATAATATGCATGCTTCCCATTCTGATGATGTCTATTGTGTGCGTTTTGCTGAGAATGTTGTTATTGTGTTTGGATTTGCATATATAAAAAAGTGTGGAGTACCTAAAAATACGTAAAGGTCATGCCAAATTTTTTCCAGAATTTAACCTTATTATTATTTCATTGAATATGTGTCATATACTACGTGCAAGAACATCTGTCTACTTGTCTCTTCTCTATCTTGTGCTGTTCGCGCTGACCATCCAGTACTCATCAGGTTGGTATTTAAAATGTTTCAATTTATTTTTGTTTTTCTATTAAACAATGGAAAATCAATTCAAACATATAATTACCTGTCTGAGATTTACCTGATAGAGGTATGTCTTAGATAGTCCCTGTTGGGACTGTCCAATGACCTTTGATCTCACCATCTAGGTTGTGAATGAGTTAATAATATACAGTAGTTTTTTTTCAGTGATAATTTTTCAGCAGCATTACCCTAGTGTTCTTCTAGTGTACATATATATGTGAATTGAAACGATTCATATCATATATATATATATATATAGATATATATATATATATATATATATATATATATATATATAATATATATATCTACACTAGGAGAACTGTAGGGTAATGCTGTCGAATTATCACTGAACTACTGATATTATTAACTTGTTCCTAGGTGAGATCGAAGGTGATTGGATAGTTTAGGTTGTTAAATCTGTAAATAAAAAAGAGGAGATCAATGGAACGAGTTCACGATATTTGGTGTGTTGAAAAAGGAGATGGAGCGCTCGGTGATGTACAGTGACAGATTGGACATCAAGTACCTAGAAGGGGTCAATAAATTTTGCAAAGTCCTTGTTGACAATCTTAAACCAAGGGATAAGGGATATATTCGATGTCCTTGTGTCGATTGCAGAACGACTTCAATACCGAGGTGTGGACAAGATTAAGGATCATCTGATTCGCAGAGGGTTTACAGATGATTATGAAGCCATAACAATACTGCATGGTCAACATTCAGTACAAGTGTTTGAATGTGCTGATAACGTCGTTGCAGAACAATCAGAAATGGATGCTTCACACGATTTTAGGGATACTCAAGATGATTCACTAGGTAGTGATTTAGGTGATCAGGAGGACCTTAATGCAATGATGGAAGATGTTGAAACAACATTTTTCCAACAAACCCAAAACATTCGAAAATCTGATGCAAGCATCAAAGGAACCGTTGTACAGTGGATGTGAAACGCAACACAAAACAATTGAGCGTTGTCCTAAAACTATTCAATCTGAAGGATGTACTACCAAAGGACAATGTGATACCCACAACAACTTATGAGCAAAAGTTAATGTGTCCGATGGGTATGGAATATAAAAAATACATGCTTGTCCAAATGGGTGTATGTTGTATTGGAAGGAGAATGAGTTGGATGACCATTGCTCTGAATGTGGGGAATCACGCTATGTAAAAAAGGGTGACAGAAACCACATAAGCACTAAGTGGGCTCTCCTGCGAAGGTGTTGTGGTATCTACCGATAATTCCCCGATTCAAACGTTTGTTTGCAGTTCAGAAAGATGCTGAGAACCTCCGATGGCATGCTACCCATAGAAAGGATGATGGTAAATTGAGACATCCAGCCGATTCACCACAATGGAGAAACATTGACAGAATATACCCTCAATTCGGTACAGACCCAAGGAACTTAAGACTTGGTTTATGCACTGATGGGATGAACCCTTATGGCACTTTGAGCAGTATACACAGTACTTGGCCTGTTTTATTGACAATATACAATCTGCCGCCATGGTTGTGTATGAAACCCAGACATATTCTCCTCTCTCTGTTGATATCGGGTCCAAAACAACCGGGAAACAAAATTGATGTGTTTTTGCAACCACTTATTGACGATTTAAAATTGTTGTGGAATGAAGGTGCGACGGTGTATGATTCATATGGTATGGAAAACTTCACGCTCCGGGCTATGTTGTTTTGTACGATCAATGATTTCCCTGCATACGGTAACCTCTCGGGATACACAATTAAAGGAGCTCTAGCGTGCCCTATATGTGGAGATAGAACTTGCAGTATACGGTTAAAACACAGTGGAAAAAATGTGTACATGGGCCATCGGAAATTCCTCCTAAAGGGCACAAATACCGTAAGATGACAAAAGAGTTTGATGGAAAAACGGATCATGCAGTCGCGACCACCACTATCTGCTGCTGAGACTTACAATCAGTTGAAGAATGTTGTGAACAACTTCGGTCCACCAATTAAAGCCACTGAAAAGAGCATCTGGAAGAAAAAATCAATATTTTGGGAACTTGAATATTGGCAACATTTAGAGGTGAGACATTGCATTGATGCTATGCACGTGGAGAAAAACATTGGTGAAAGTGTATCTGCGACACTACTAAACGTGAAAGGAAAGACAAAAGACCATTTAAAGGGTAGAAAAGATCTGGTTGAATTGGGTATACGAGAAGAACTCGCGCCACAACAAAGAGGGAAAAGAACATTCTTGCCTCCCGCTTGTCATACATTATCCAAAGAAGAGAAAATAAGTTTTTGTAGTTCTCTTCGTCATATTAAAGTGCCATCCGGTTACTCATCGAACATATCAAGTTTGGTATCAATGTCTGATCTTAAATTGGTAGGGATGAAGTCTCACGACTATCATGTGCTGATGCAGCACTTACTTCCGGTTGCTCTCCGTGGGATCCTTCCAGCTGATGTCAGGAAAACTATTACAAATTTATGTGTTTCTTCAAAGGAATTTCGTGTAAAGTGCTTGATGTGGAGACGCTGGATAAACTACAGAATGACCTTGTGATCACCATGTGTCAGTTGGAAATGTATTTTCCTCCTTCGTTTTTTGATATTATGGTGCATCTACTTGTTCATCTTGTTAGAGAGATCAAACATTGTGGTCCGTTATACCTTCGATACATGTATCCGTTTGAGAGATATATGGGTATACTGAAAAAGAAAATGAAAAACCGTCGGCGTCCAGAGGGAAGCATAATTGAAGGGACAGTGACAGAGGAAGTAGTTGACTTCTGCACTCATTACTTAGACGGTGTTGATGTTATTGGATTACCGAAAGCAAGACATGATGGCAGGCTTAAAGGGGTTGGTACCTGTGGGAAAAAATTATGCAGAGTTGATATTGATACATTGAACAAGGCACATCTGGTTGTGTTGAATCATTGAAGTTGTTGAACCGTATTTCGATGCACACCTAGCGTACCTCAAAACAAAACACCCAACGATGAGTAATGCCAAATTAAAAAAAGAGCAGAATGCAACATTTGTTAAGTGGTTCAGACAGAAGGTGTTGTATGAAGATTCAAGGACGTGGATGAAATGATCCAGTTGTTGGCACTTGGTCCAAATCTCGATGTGTTGTCGTATGAAGGATATGATGTAAATGGATTTTCTTTTTACACTGCACGTCAAGATTGTAAATCGACAAACCAGAACAGTGGTGTGCATCTTATCGCTTCACAAGACATTTTCACAGGAACAAGTCGTAATACACTGAAGAACGAATATTATGGTGTTATTGAGGATATTTGGGTCTTGAATTACACTAGTTATGAAACTTGCGTATTTCGTTGCAAATGGGTGGACAACAAACAGGGATATCGTGAGGAGGATCATGGTATGAAGCTAGTTGATTTAACGACAGCGGCTCCTACTGATGAACCCTTTATTGTTGCATCAAAGGCAAAACAAGTATTCTACTGTCGTGATCAGTCTAATCCCAGATGGTCTATTGTAATGCAGAGTAAAAGATCGATAGTTGGGATTGATAATATTGTTGATGAGGATGAATACGACTGTGAAGATGAAACAGATGTACCTATTCGGTTGCCGATGGAGGTAGATAATGTAACTAATTTTGAATATCGAAGGTCCGACCACAATGAAGGATTGTGGATTGAACGATGAAATGTTATTTTGTAAGTTTGGTTGACAATATTATATTATTTAATTTTTGTCATGTTTCAATATTTGATTCAGTAGATGTTCGTATTAACCTTGTTAATTGTTGATTATTTTTCAGATTATGGATCCTGACGATAGAGTCGAAGAGGACTTACTGTTGGGGCTGGATGATATTGACGATGACGTCCCTACTGAAGAACCACCAGCTGCATCTACTTCGCAGAACCCTCGGAAGGGACGTGGACCGACCCGTGGGTTGAAGGAGAAGAAAGATTCTCCCATCGATTTGATCTGGGACAAGTACCTCCGACATCGTGGTGGGTCGAAGCAGAAGTTTGCTTCCTACTTGGGATTGATGGTAAAATCCCATTGCTCGATTAATAAGGATTGGAAAGATCAAGAAAAGGCAGACAAAGACATCATGTGGCAGATGGTGCAGAAGAAGTACAAGTCGCGGATGAACTTCGGACGAAGATTGAATCACTTCTAGCGACATCACTGCGACAGTTCAAGCATCGGTTGGTAGATGGCTGGATTACCAAACCGGGCTCCAAGAGGTCACCGCCGTGGGTAGTGTATGATGGTATGATCACGGAGGAGGACTGGAAGATATTCTACGACCATCGCCAGACTGAAGAGTTTAAGGTACTTTTACAATTATTCTTTCTTAATTATTTAAGGAATAAAATTTAACAAATATTTTTTATTATGTATAACTTACAAATATACAAATTTTGTAACAGTTACGTCAAGAACAAGCGAGACGTAACCGGGCGAAGAATATCTACAAGCACTTCATGGGGCGAGCTGGATACACGGGGCGGTTGGAGAAGTGGAAGAGCGAGGGCTTACTGACAAACTAATGAAGACGGCACTCAGTCAGTTATTGATGATGTTGACGATGCAAGTAGAGTGCAGACATTTATGCTGGGTCGAATGGTGAAAAATGAGGGGGTATGTGTTCCCGCAGAGCGAGACTGCTGAGTTGGCGTCCAAGATTGTAAGTATATATATTTAAAAGTTGTTGTTTACTAATTAATAAGTTCATTTCTAATAT
The DNA here is from genome assembly GCA_023374045.1 of Limonium bicolor. Lineage (NCBI taxonomy): Eukaryota > Viridiplantae > Streptophyta > Magnoliopsida > Caryophyllales > Plumbaginaceae > Limonium > Limonium bicolor. The sequence continues at coordinate 172,368,107 of CM041782.1, read as the reverse complement.
TTTTGTTAATTTAAAATAGTCTGGCTCGACTGAGCGATGGGAGATGGTTCCGGCCCCTCCGTCTCAGGATGATCCACTGAATAAGGCCCTTGGGCAAAAGGATCATCCAGGGCGAGTGCGGGGGCTTGGAGGGGAAGTTCGCCAAAAAGACGTGTTTCCTACGTCTCGATCGAGAGTACCACAGGCTGAAATGATAGAGAGAATGGTGGATGAACGGGTGCATGACCGGTTGGAGGAGTCGGAAAGACGTCACGCTGAGTCGGAAAGACGCCACGCTGAGGAGCGTCAAGCCTACGAGGAGCGCCTGCGAAGACTTGAGGCTTTAGTATTGGGCCAGGTGCATGCTCCTACACCGACACCTACTACTCCTACACCGGTGTCTACTCCTACCGCGACGGCGGATACATCGATAGTGGCGCGTCTCCTACACCGGCACCTACTGCTAGACCGACGTCTGCTCCTACCACGACGGCGGATACTGTCGATGATCCTACACCGACGTCTGCTCCTACCACGACGGCGGATACTCCGATGGTCGATCATCCTGCACCTTCTTCTCCTACCAGAGACACATTTCCTTATCAAAACCTTTTGGTTTGTTCTTTTTTCCTCCTTAGTTATTGTAACATTACTTTTAAAACAATATAATTTTATTAGCTTGTTTACTGTTGTGAGTTGATGTAGATGGCTAAATCATGTCATCTGTTTCAAGTGTTGGATGGTGGGACTGTGCATGTTGCATTCGGTCGAGTTTTACAGACCAGACCGAACACTGTAGTACATTTCAAGGTCATCCCACCTCTCCACGCTCGTGTGATGGTAGACGATATTGTGCAAGGTCATGAGGACTCTCCCCTTCCGTTGGAGTGGAATCAGTGGAGTAAAATAGGTCAAGCAAAATCTTCAGTTGTTCCATGGCCATATTCTCTCATTGATGTCAGTAGTGACAAGGTAAACTATTTAATTATATGCTTAATGTTTTGTTTTTAACTTGACTGTTGACTGATATGTTTATTATTTAAATTTTGTATACTATTAGATTGATAAGGAATTAAGACCGGTTAAGAAGAGGAAAGTGGATAAGGGGAAGGAAGTTGTGAAATCAAATGAGGAGAGTCAGAGTGTGAGAAAGGAAGTGGTGAAACCTTTCGATATGACTCCTAGGAGATCCCCCATTCTGACACCCAAGTATCTGAAGAAGTTGACAGTCAAACAAAAAATGTTGTATGACTTTTTCATGACAAGGTCGCAGTCTATCACCAACTTCAACGTGAAAGTGTCTAAGCACGTTTTCCACTCCCCTGAGCCCAGAGATCTGATGATTACCGTGAGCGATCTAAGAGAATTTTTGATGGGAGACCTGCTTAACATCTCTGTGATTCAAGCCTATTGTGTGTAAGTATCTTTTAAATTATTACATTATCTTTCATTTTTTTAAGCTATTTAGCATATCTTATGAAAAAATGTTATTTAGGTGTTTGACTAGTAGACTGCTAGCGAGCAAAAGATTATTTGCCATCTCATTCTTGTGTCTGCAATTGATGTCAGCAAATCAGGCCGCATTGGATGAGCAAGGATGTGTAGAGCATGTGAGGCAGGGATTTTGTACTGCGGTGCGAAGAAGAAGCAAATATTTGCTGATCCCATATCATCAGATGTAAGTACACAATAACTAGAATTTTTGCTTCCTAATTGTGATATTTAATAATTGTTCTACAAAACATTCTTTGTTTTATCTGTGGCACAAATCATTGGATGTTTATGGTGTTGTGTATCGACACCTCATGCTTGTTGATACTAGACCCATTGGGCGGCCCTGATGACCTTCGAGAGATCGCTGTAGAGAAATATTTGAAGGAGTGAGTATTCAAAATTTTAATGCATTCTGTATTTATTTTAAGCTTGTCCTAGATTATTGACAATAAATGGCTTCATTTTAAAATGTTGTATTTATGCAGGGGCCATAAGCTTGGTTTAAGGGATGAAAAGAAACCATTCTCCATCTTGGACTTCCAATACATACGTGTAAGTAATCATTTAATTTATGCATTTTTGTATTAAAGTTAAACGTTTAATTTTTTGATCTGTCTAAAGTTGGTAATCCATGGATGGTGTGATGACAGTGTCCTCAACAGCCTGATTCACGAAGCTGTGGCTATTATGTGATGCGGTACATGTTCGAGATTGTACAAAATATTGACACGCTTAAGGATGATGACAAGGTAACCCATACCAATCAAAGTTTTAGTTAAAGTTATTGCATTTGAAATAAAATTGTGTACTAATGATGATCAGTTTCTTTTTATGGACAGATCGTTTCTTATTTCACACAAGCAGGGAGCACGTATTCCAAAGGGGATCTCGACTTTGTAAGAGATCATTTATCGCAGTTTTGGTGTAAAAATTACTTGAGTGTTTCTTAGATCTTATATCCTAGTGTACGTAGTTAGAATTAGACTTTTGTTTTTGCTGAAGCAACTCTCAAAGTTTGTAAAGTTCAACTCTCTCTTATTTTTGAAAGTTTGAATGGGTTTGTTTGCAATTCATTTTCAATGTTGCAATTCAAACTGGCAACTTGGTTTATGGTCATAGTGTGGTTGGTTATCAAAGGGCAATACCAGTTGGATGCCCTGTACAGGTTGTATATACGATTGTAAATTGGGTTGTGTTGGAAAACATATGTGGTAGATGCTAAAAAAACTAAAAAAATAAAAATAAAAAAAAACCACGGTTCACTTAAAACTGTGGTTTAAAAATCAATGGAACGCCGAGTATAAACCACGGTTTATTGTAAAACCGTCGTATAAAGTAGTCATATACCACGGTTATACACTCGAACCGTCGTATAAAACGCAATGGAACGACATTATATACCACGGTTTCCGTCCCAACCGTGGTATAAGTCGTCTGATTCCCGTGACACAACGGGCTTTAAATGACGGTTTTACGAACCGTGGTTTATAATGGGTCTTTTAAACGACGGTTTTGAACCGTGGTTTATTGCAATTTTCCGATATACCACGCGAGTATAAACCACGGTTTCTAACCGTGGTATATAGGCAAAATAACCGTGGTAAAAAACATTTTCTGCACTAGTGTTACCCGATAAGAAAATAACCGAAAGTATGAGTAAGTGAAATGCATGGGTAACTCTTAAAACCTAAGATTGACCGAACTTAAGTAATGTTCCCAAAGTCATTAGAAACATCGAGAGTGATGCTTCTAGACTAATATACATAATATTATTATAACTCCAAGAGAGGAGAGTATGGGAATGTAAGTAGTCCAAGAGCAGTCGGACCTAAGTAAAAGAGATAGGAACTAAGAGAGAGTTGCGTGAGCTAGTTGAACCTTCCCACCATGCTAGACCCGGAGTAGGGTCGAAACCGGGGAAGTAAGACTATGCTAGAGAGCCATGAGTTTTGGCCTAAGTAAGTATTAAGAGTAACAAGCGTGACGTAGGAGACTTGTAGCGTCTCGAGAATCTACAAGAGCATGAGTATAATTAACCCAAGAGTGTGGGTGAGATAATGAGTATAAGTAACCCAAGAGTGTGGGTGAGATAATAAGTATAAGAACCCGAGAGAATGGGTGAGTATAGTACGAGTAGCCCAGGAGAATGGGTGTATATATGATTAAGTAACTCGAGAGAGCGGGTGAGATTTTGAATGAGTAAACAAGGCATAGTGAGGTATAACCCTCAAGGCCTAAGAGTAAGCTGATACAACTAACAACCTTGTTATGTTAGTTAGGAATTGTGTTCCGTGATTGGATGTAGATTCCTTGAGTAATACACATATTTATTGTATTGCTATGATGCATGTCGTTGACTAATGAACTCCATGTATATCCCACAAAAGTAGTCGGCGTACCCCGGTTAGCGCTCGGGGTATGCGAATTTCATATGCAGCGTTAAGCTGAGCCCCTAGGGGCAACGTTTTATATTTCAGGTACACCGAAGATGTTACCGTTCGAGAGTAGGACGGGGTCGGTGGGTTACATGGGTAGTTAGATTTAATTACTTATGTATTGAAAGAGGTGTAAGACCGAATGTGTTGTCGGCATCCATATATTGTAGACTCGGTATAGTAGAGAAGTGAGTTGAGTATTGTATTTGTATTGTGTGTTCGGTTGTTCTAGTCCATCAGACCGTTACTGTATGTGAGATAGGCCTGGTTAGCCATATGGGTGGCTAACGGCGTTGTATCATCCTCTGTTGTATTTAGAGTTCCGCTGCGAGATTATTGGTAATTGTGACAGCTTAAGAGGTAATAACGAGATTAGTAGTTGGGGTGTTACAACAGGGGACAATCGTCCATTAATAAGTTATTAAGATTTGACTTGACATGACACTTGAGGTGGAAATTAATTGGAAATGGTTAAATGATTGGTTTAAAGGTTAAGGGTCAGGTGGCTAACTAACAAGTACAGTTTAATACGCGTACCTTGCTTGGTGATCGTTATGGATTATTAATATATGATTATTGGTTATTGTAATGGATTATTAATGTGTAACACCCCTAATCTTAAACCTGTAATGACGTCATAACTCGTAGCATAATAAATAGCAAATCGCAGCGGAAAATAAAACTGACTATCCTTGGTGTTACACGCCGTCACTCACCCTTGTGAGTAACAAGGCATCCTTACTCTTCCAACATTACAACTTCCACACGCTGTGATGAACAGATACTGAGCACTCTACTTATTACAAACCAAATCCAACTAAATGAGCAACTAACTGAAATACAACAAACTCCAAAATATAATCCATAACAAATCCACAAGTGTTTTATAAAAACACAGCGGCTACCCTGTTCCCCGCACTCCGGCTTGTGTATTCTTCAGAGACCTGAAATGTTTGGCCCAATGAAGGGCTCAGCAAACTATGCTGGTATGCTAAATGTAGTCCTAAGTCTTCTAGATTCCTTAAGTCGTTTTAGCCATCTTGATATTAGATTCTTTACATGAAATACCGGTTTACAATAATAACAGTAACAACTGTAAACACTCAACAAACACATAACAATCCACCTGTAAACGCCAGTGTACAATAGTACACAACATCAATAATCACACAACAATAACCACAAACAATAAACATAATCACACATTAGTAAACCATAACAATAATCAAACGAGATACACGTATTAAACTGCACTTGTTAGTTAGTCACTTGGCTCTTAACCTTTAAACCAATCATTTAACCTTTTCCATTTAATTTCCATCTCAAGTGTCATGATAAGACAAACCTTAGTAACCTGTGAAAATGGACAGTGTGTCCCACTGGGTTCCAAAGGAACCGTTACCAGTAGACCTTATGGCCCTGGATAAATATATGTAATGACCGATCCGGTCGAAACTGTGCACCAACGGCAGTGCATTCCGCCATCCCCGAATGTGGCTGATGGATTTGGAGAGACTCCCTTCTTGAGTCCCTCATAGTGATCACAATGCGCAACCAGAAAGTCGAAACGATCTGGATTCCTCTCTTTATAAGTTAGTCCTTTTTGTCAGTGACATAATAACCAATACTCGAAATAAGACTATCACATTTGACCCTTGTTAGGTTCAGTAATACCTAAAGGTCAGTTAGTCTTTTTTTTTCCAGTTTAGATGTATAAACTTTAGTCGCAAGACATTCGCGCATAAAATACAACGCAACAGTTTGGGCAATCCCACATACAATATCATTCACATAAAATCATAGATATCTTCTTAAACATTTAAACACACAATGTCTGGACCTTAGGATAATCCTTAGGACATTCAGACCACACAATTAACATACCGTTCACCAAGAAACTGCTAGCTGACAGACTCCTGTTCAGTAGTCTCTTCCCGTACGCTGTTATTTAGACATGCAATACCGGGTAGTATTAACACAACTATTCATTAAATATTACAGTATTGTCACTGTAGAGTTTATTCTCGTCGTATAATAACTTTGTATGTTATATTTTTTTTCCCCTGTTATCTTAACAGTGGTTCTAGACAACCTACCAGTTCATCATTTTATGTGAAGCTCACATGTGATAATGGATTATCATTTATACGGTACATCTTTACCTCATTAATTATATACTTATAATTATTTCCACTTATCATTTATATTATATCCCTTGGTCATTTTTATTATAACCAAAATTATTTTATAAACTTTATATTATATTCCTTAATATACCATAACACATCATAGTACCTAGTTTCACTTCCTTGCCTTATTAAATTACAAAACCAACCTTATTAACTCGGTATTTATATATCATACCCAACAATTTAATAAGTTACTAAATAACCACATAAAATTTTCCGGTAATCATAATTGATCCCGTTAACTTTTACAACTTACCAAATAACCATATACTTTCATAATTTATTAAATACCCTATCAATTTCGAAAATTGTAAAACAATTATTTTAACTTCTGTAAATTGCCAAATAACCTTATAACTTTAATAATCCACTAATTACCCTCATTAACCTTTGTAAATATTAATTAACCACCTTATTTTTACAAATCATCAAATACTCTTACTATTTCGGTAATTACAAATTAATACCACAAA